>JARVJO010000165.1:18190546-18238428 GCA_031762555.1 Cynodonichthys magdalenae | reverse complement strand
TTTTGAGATTTTCCCTGTGAGGCAGCAAAGATTTTTTTTCTTTCCAGCTGGGAAATTTCAATATTAAAATACTATTTAAGGTTTCCTCTTTATAGTAACATAAAAAAATATTATTAAAATTATAAACAATTAGGATTCAGACCAAATATTAATGTATTATTGTAACCAAAAAGACAGATTAAGTTATATCTCTGGATCAACTTAAGATATCAGGATGATCCAGGTATCAGAAAGTAGCTTTTAAAGCCACAAATCTGAAAATATAATTAGCTAATTTTGACCAAATTTGACTTAATCCTCACTTTGATGTGATGGGTCACATATTACGTTCAATAAAGTCAAAAGTGAAAGTGAGCACTAGTTATTACTATACCTGTTCCCAACACTGAGGAAGAAGCTCAGCCTCAACACGAGTGGGACCCACGTGCCTCGCAAACGCAACGCAGCCCGTTAAGATCATTTGTCTTCAAACATACATGGAAAAAAACAAAACAAAACAAAAACAATCATCACCCCGCATCTTAGGAAGATGGTAAAACAAAGTGAGAGACGAACGAGCAAAATATGTGGACATCATTATATTTCTATTATGCATAGAAACACGCATCATCACACCTCTGCTCATCATCTGGCCTCTTGATGAGATTGAAGAGGATGTGAAGAAGCTGGTCCCTCTCTTTCGGCTCTGGATGAAGGCACGCCGTGCACAAGATGAGGGGAATCAACTCCTGATGGTGAGAAGATGCAGAGACAACAAGAGCTAGCATCAGAATAAACAAACACACTCTTAAGCAAAATACAGCTACAGCATACAACAAAGTTCAAACAGGCCAGTCTGTGATATAATAGGAATGGGAAAGATTTTAATTTAAGAACCTCAGGAAAACTAAATATAAAGAAGTCATTGTTAGAATGCTTTAATACTGATAAAAACACTTACCTTAAACACTTTTTTGGGGGTTACAGTCACACACAGTTAAAAACACATACCATAGAAGCTTACAAAGTGCGTGCACACACCCAGGTTTTGGCTGGATTATTGACAGACACACACATACATAACACAATCGCTGCTTTCCCAAAACTGAGCTCTATCCCAGAGTTCAGGCAGAGTTCATAGGCAACTCCAGCCAGAAGGGAGAGAGCTCTGTTGCCCTTGATACAGGGCCTCCATGGCCAAACTGTGGTCAGCCCTACATTCCCGACACACATACACTGAAATTAGAGAGTGCACACAGTTAAAAATATATCTATTTTTTTAAACCGTTTCTTCCCCCAAGAAGATCTCACACTTTTCTGCCAAGTCCTGGAGGAACATGCAAAACCTAAAACGAACACAGCAGAAACGATTGGGTAAAGATATGTTTGTGATTAGTCATTCGCCCAATACTGGACTAACTCTGTGAAGTCAGTGCCACGTTGGCCGACTTATACAAAGTAAAAAAGCAGCAATGAAATGTCAGAGGGTGATCTTTAAGTGCTTAATGACAAGTTTAGTTTCAGTGAAATCAATTCAAGTGTTTAAATCCAGAAAAATAAACCGAGTTCAACCAAATTTAACTGTCATAGTTAATACATTTTTTGCCCTAGCATTTGAAAATATACTTTGGGTCTCTCAAGAGTTCTTATTTTTTAAAGTAAAAAAAATATATATATATCTGAAACAAGCCAAAAACCATGATGTTGCTATTCCATTTCTGTGAGAATCCTTGTGCTTCTGATGCAAAGGCTCCTTCAGGAGGTCAAACATCTAAGCAGTCCATGGTAAACATTGTGGCACCTCAAAGCAGACAGAATGATGGCAGGATCCAAGAACAGCAACCCTCAAAGAGTAGAGTTATTACACAGTGATGCCAACAAGCCAGTATGTAGATGTGTCAAAGTTTTTATTTGACCTGCAAAATATTTCAACAGCCTCGGGCTGAATGTGCCACAGTTCTTCTGACTCCTTCCTTCTACAGCAGTAGAGGTCAAACCTGGTTCTGTCCTGCTTATGTTTCACTGCTTTGGATAGGGTGATTAACGTGTTTCTGCAGAACTTCAAGCCTTGCTGATGGGTAGGGAAACAATTTGATTTTATTGTCGGAGGGGAGCACAACGCAATTCAAGTGTCAAAATACAACTCTAGTGCTCTTAAGAGTTCAAGGTGCCTGCCGCAAATTAAACAATTTAAAAACCCTGAGTGCAGTGACATTATGTATACAGGATGAAATTAATGGGGAGGGTGCAGTGCAAAATCAACTTAATAAGCTTTATAATGTGTTATAATGCCATTGCCTCATCAAAAACATATCCAGAGTGTTGCTTTGACTCTTTCATGCATGTTGGAAAAATTCTTTAATCTCCTGTGGTGGCCATGTGGAGCTGGTTCAAAGCTCTGCCTATTAGGTCTTCCCTGGAGCTCAGCCTGCAGCTGAACTCCCGCCCCACAGAGCACCCCTCCCTTGAAGCATCGTTGTGAAGTCCTGCTGAAGTGGGATTGTCAGAAATGGTAGGTGATTCTTGACAAGCCAGAGGCCGATTTCAATGCGTTTAGACTATAATGCAAAGTCATAACACAACAACTGAAGGTAAACTATGAGGTGAACTATGTGCCTGCAAAATACATAACACCTCTCTTTAGGAAACGACTTATAGTAATGATGCAACAACAAAAAGAAGTCTGGTTTTGTGTTATGAATAAAAACAATGTGTTTACTGATTTACAGAGTCTGATAATACAGCCAGGTGGCAGTAAATCTTAATCTATCATTTTACCGTTTCAAGTCTAACGCCTACCGTTTATGTGCAGGTGTCACATATAAACAACTCAATGCATTTCTTCAGGTTTATGGTTGTTATGAAGCTTTAAGTTGCAGAATGGAGGCGTGAGCAGCTGTATTTGTGAATGACTATCTGGTGTCATGATTTGCAAACCCAACGGACACGGTGCAAAGTCCACACCACTCAAGGAGGACCGCGAAGCCTTAATGCTCTGCTTTGTTTCAACTTCCTGCCAGCCTCTCCTTTGAGTTTGTTTACACTGATTTAGTAAAAAGATAAAGGCGCTCCCCAACGGTCTTGAGTTGATTACACCTACATAACCACAGCGATATGCAAAGCAGGGCAACCTAGAGCAACTACAACCAGACTTACCTCCCAGAGAAACTCAGTTTTGTGGCTTTTTGCGTTTCAACATGGTATAAAATCTCAACACTGTGTATTTCTGCACACATGGACACACACACACACTAAATGCATGCAAGTAGTAAGAATAAACAGAACCACAGTGCAGGTATCATCATTATAGCTCATAGGGAACACTTGTTAAAGTCAAAATGTTAGAACTCCAGTTCTTTATGTTTAAAGGAAAACTAACAGGTATTAAAAATGCATCTTTTTCTCACAGTTAAAAGCATAAATCTGATTAATAGCTACATAAATGAAACCAAAATAATGAAAATCTAGAACATAAAATTAAAACCAGAACTTTTGTTAAGACAAATAGCACTTTCCTACTTGTAAATCAGTTGCTCGGATCTTATTAAATTAACTGAAACCACATCATACACCACTGTCAATATAGGCTGGATAGTTTAAAGCTGCAACAAATGACACAAAGAAAAATATGGGCAAAATAAAAACACACACACACACAGCATACCCATGACCAACATGAAGCTAAAACCGCTTCACTTTGGATAACAATGAACAGAATTTCATACTTGGCTCCATAAAATATAACCATACATTTGTTGGAGTCAGCAGTTGTAGCTTCAAAGGCTGGTTATTAGGTTCATTCTTCTTTTCTACCGATTATGTCAGAACCATGCAGATGAGTGCGTGAAAGACTCACCTGGCAAAGATGTGCAACCATTCTCTAGAAGAGAGGCATGCATGAGAGCGAGAGAATGAGTGAGACGAAAAGAGAGAAATAAATAAAAAGAAAAGAAAACCAGTGAAGGCAAAAAGGCAGCAAATGTGAGTGGGCCACACAAAACGGCAGAAGAGGAACGATGAAGGCAAGAGAAAACAAAGGCCTTCGTGAAAGAAGGTGACTTTTTTAATCAATAGATAAGACACAAGTCAGCAAAGGATTGCAGAGGTTTTATTCTCTAAAGACGGTTCATGCACAGTATAACAGGAAGCCTCCATGTAAGTATGCATCCTGTCATCTAAACTGAATTTTGGGAATGACTTCAGCCCAAATCAAGAAAGGAACAGATGGAAAAGAGCAAATATTCCTGTCAAATCACTTAAAACATACGAACGCTCCATCCAGAAGCAACAAGTGTTTGTATTGCCTTTTTAAAAGTAAACAAACTTTCAGACAAAGTACAAAACCTTTTGAGGTTTAAAAATGATGGTCTGCTTAGAATAGGAAATCTTTGTTTGCAAAGATGACAGACAAATAATAAATCCATCCAGAGCCTCTTTATCCTGAATAGATGTAAAGGTTGTAGAGAACCGGTTCCCAAAATATGCAGCATAGTTCAGGTAAAAAGATGTGAGGTGTACATCACCAGCTCAAATCCCCCCCGCTGCTTATCCTTGCTGCTTTGTGTGTATCTATTGGACATTTAGGCAGAATGTCTGTGATCATGACAGCAATGATGGCGACACAGGAAGGAGGGAATCAGGAGCGAGAAGGGCAGCAAAAAGCAGGGTTACCTCTCGTTTAGCAAGGAGGACATTGGGGACGATGTGAGGGAGGCAACGGCCCAGCATCAGCATCACGCTCTCCTCGCTGTCCGCTATACGAGACACCTGGAGACAAAAGACATTTCCTGTGTCTCAATTCAGGGGTTGCAGCCAGCGGCAATTGGCAAACAAAACCCTGAAAACGAAGGCTGCATCAGAGTATCCTACACGCCGACGATATCACAGGATTCATTTCTCCGTCAAAATAAACACAAAAACGAAGATGGTAGTTTTTCTTTTTTTTTTTTTTTTACTGCGGAATTTGCAAATTTATCACAAAAGAATTCACTTTAAAATTTAAGCTTAGCAATTTAGCTGATGAAATTAATGCTGAAATGAGATGTTAATTAAATGCAATTACAAGTACTGATAACTGGAGCTCTTCCCAAATTATTGTTTTTTTATTAGTAACACTGTTTTAATGATACTGAACTTTGTGAGGGTATACCATGAATAGACAACTGAAGGCATGTGATATAAGACGTATCACCATGGTAACGAGGCAGCGTGCAAACATACGTCATCCGTACACTAGGCCGTCTCGTTTCACAGCAGTTTATGCAGCCTACACTGGCGGCCTGCGGCCCACGTAGGGTGTGGCCAACATGTGCTGCAACCCAATTGAGACACAACCATTGTATACCTGCTCTTCTTTGAAATATGGGGTTTTTGATTTTTTTTGTGTGTGTGTGTGTGTGTGTGTGTGTGTGTGTGTGGGGGGGTGTTGCAGACCTCTGCTCCAAGGCGGCTGTCAGAGCACATTCTGCAAAAGGACAGCAAGGCTTGCTGGAAGGCTGGAGATAACTTCCTGGAATGCCAGAAAAACAAAGTTGGAAACAGTCATTACCGTGCAGTCTACAACGTTTGTTATTACCTCCATAAAAGCTTGGAGATTGTCCTGACCACTAAATAACAGAGGACAGAACTGGGCCAAAAAGCTCAACTGCTGCCAGTTCTTTGCGTAAAAGCTGCCTTTTCAGAAGAAAAAAAAATAAAACGACTAGGATAGATGAAAAGTGGACAAAGGAGACATC
The DNA here is from genome assembly GCA_031762555.1 of Cynodonichthys magdalenae. Lineage (NCBI taxonomy): Eukaryota > Metazoa > Chordata > Actinopteri > Cyprinodontiformes > Rivulidae > Cynodonichthys > Cynodonichthys magdalenae. The sequence goes on along the minus strand of JARVJO010000165.1, from coordinate 18,232,714 downwards.
ACAGCAGCTCAGTGGGAATAGACCACAGTGATTTTTCAATAAATGCAGTGGACATGGTTAAAATGAAAATTACACAATAAAAGATGTCTTAGAAATGTATTCAGTTGATTATTCAGCCTGTGACTGAAACACAAAATACAGAATTATATAAAGCGGTTAGAAGTAAAAACTGTTTTAAAGTAAATAAACAAACACTGAGTATTTTAAAATCTCTGGACACAAAGAAAGTGAGAACATACTTTACTCACACAAGAGGGCATCCACTCTATTTCAACTATTTTTAATGCATCATTTTACAAACAGTTACCACCATCTAAAGGCTCTATGTAGTTACTACACTGAAATGTGCATTGTTGCTGTTGTCAGTGGCCAGGTGCAGGATATTGTTGTGTATTTTATTAAATTTATTAAGGAATAAATAAAGGGGCATCATTTATAATCTTAAATTTCAACTTTGGCCTGCTCTACATTGACCCAAACAAAACAGACACAGATTAAATATTAGACTTTTTAAATAAAATTATATATGTTTGTGTGTATTTATTACTTTCCATGTTTCTGGTCAGTTTGTTTAACTCAAACAGACCTGAAAAGAACAAGCTGTTACCACTGTATACAAAGATATTTATAAAGTGTTACAAGGTTTGAATCTTTTGTTCCCTGCAGAACTGATTTTTACCCACCTGTTCGGTTGATCAAACTGGACTTGTGACTGACTCGTGACATTGTGGCAGGACTGTAGGTGGGGCTGTGATGTGTTCTGAGTGGAGGCGGGGACAAGATCATTCTCAGCTTCTGAGACCCCTCGGATATCTAAATACTGTCCGTTATCTGTAGGAGGCTGAGGGTAAGATAGACAGTAGTCAGAATTACTGAGTTAAATACTACATTATAGTTAAACAGCTCTACAAACACAAGATCCTTACTTGTAGCTTTGTGTAAACATACTCTGGTTTTACAATACAACAGTAATCTTGTTTAAACGTAAACAAAAGCTGTACAGTAGAAATTGCACATAACCACATACCACAGGAGGAGGATTAGTGGAGCAAGAATTGGTAGTGGAAGAGGAGGAGGTGGGATGAGGTGAGTTCTGTGAGCCCAGGTCCAGACTGGTGGGAGGTGAGGTGGAGATGGATTTTTTAAGAGTCTGGATCTCACTGAAACAAATTAAAAGAAATCCATTTTCAAATAAAATAAAATATATATATATTTTAATCAGTTGATTGCTAAAATAAATTAGTCACAAAAACGGTTAAAAATGCTACTTTGAACTAAGCTAACTCATTCATCTTAATGGCAGAAATTAGAGTGTTTACATAAAAAATGGATACGGTTTTAGTTTCAAGCAACAGCACCATCTAAATGATGGTGAAAAATTGTATGATTTATCAAAAGAACCTCTTAAATAATCCTATTTGGGTTTTTTTTGTTCTTGTTATCTTATGCCTAGTGAAACATGCTCTAAATGCAAATGTAAGATAGATTTTTGTACATGAGAAAGTCATTGGTTTTTTTTGTTAATGTTCTCTTTTGTTCAAAAAAAAAAAAATTCTAGATGATGGCGCCACCTTGTGGTCAAATTTGCAGTCATCAACATTTATTGCACACAACCTTTCAAATTATCAGATAGTCCTAAATTTTCTCTACAAACTGTCCTATTTTTGTGAAAACACTTAACTACTTTGCATGAAAGAAACTTAATCAGCACTTTAAACAGCTTGGCGTAGCTCCACCAAACCAAAAACACAGATAAATAAACAAAACCGCGCACTCACAAACCCACCTCTGCAGTTTTTTTATCTGCTCAGCTAAATTCTGCTTCTCACTGTTGAGGAGATTCAGCTGGTACTCCAGCTCTTGCACAACTTCTGTTTGCTGCTGTAAAAAAAAAAATATTATTAAATAAAAAAATGTTAAGGGACCAAAATTACAGAACTAAACATGAATCATTTTGGAATTTTTTAAGTAAAAATTATATCTAAATGTTACTGTGGTCCATGTTTTTGCTAGCACTACAGTAACCCAATAACTGTATCGATAACTGCAGGTTAGAGAATTCTCATTGTATTGTGTGACATTGTCTCTGGTACACATGACAAACTAGCTTATGTTTGAATTTAAATACTACGGGACACTGACAACTTTTCTAGTCAGATTTGATGTACAATAAAACCTGGAATTATACACCACAGAATAATGAATCTAAAGGTCAGATTAAACTCAGGAATTAGTCACTTTGCAAGGACGTTATGTCGACAAACTGATAACTGATGCAATTTGGATGCTCAAGATGAATTTTACCTGCTGTAGTTTTTTCCCCAAACAATAAAAATTTATACTGAGAAAAATACAATGTTACACAGAGAAGAAAATAAGTTGTCATGAAACATTTGTAGTAACTGTATCTTTTGGGGTTTTATTCAGTTGTCTTTACAAATCTGCTTGAAAAAAATAAAATGAACAAAACTTCAAATTCATAGTAAATTCACAGAATATACTTGAATTTGTTTTAACAATTACAACAAAGAAAAATTGTGCTTATTGCAGAAAAAGTAACTAATCTTAAATATCTATCGTTCTATCCTGGTATCCTCGAGGGTCGCTAGCCTGCATGTTTTACTTGTTTCTCTGTTACAAACACACCTGATTCAGTGATTAAATTACCTGTTCCAGTTCTGCACAAACATGCTAATCACCCCTTCATTCAAATCAGGCCTGTTTGGAGCAGAGGAACAAGTAAAACATGCAGGATAGCGGCCCTCGAGGATCAGGATTGCCCATCCTTGCACACACAGGAAGCAAGTTGTTTTTAAACACACCTGTTGCGACAGGTCAGTTTTCTTCAGATGCCCCTGAACAATGCAGTTTCCAGGAAGTTCGCCAAAATCTACCCCGACGGATGCATCAACCTTGTCCCGTGGTGAAGTGAGGGTGCTGCCACAGTTCCTGTAGAGCTGCAGCAGGTCGGGGGGTTTTGGGATGTTGAGACCAACATCATCCCACAACTCAAAGTCCTGACAAAAAAAATAAAACACAAACAAATGACTCTTTTTTTATGTCATGTGAAAAAGGTAATATTAGTTTTAGTCTTTTTATGTCCTTTAGAATAAACAAACTTTTACATTCAAAATGAGAACAAAGCCTCAACTAAAACAATTTTGATCTATTGTTTCTGAACATGAAGCAGCACATCAAAAAGCTTTTACCTGATCGTCGTTTTCATCCGAGAAGGTGATGGATGAGAGTTTGTATTCATTTTTTAATAAATATTCATTCACAAGAAAGTTTAAGGCTCTTTTCTCCAGTGGCCGTATGGGCTCCTGAGGCAAAGAAATAAAATAAAAATAAAATAAAAAAATAAAAAATAAACCTTACAGAGTATATATGCTTTTAGACATTTTATTAAATGTGAGCACTTTAAGCATTTGTCAGTGATCAAGAGATCCCCACCTGAATTTCAGGACTTGATTTGAAGTTTTTTCTCTCCTGAGATGGCACTTCGCTCTCTGAGAAATTAGAGGATATTAGATTGTTGAATGGGTGTTCCTAGTTATCCAGAGAAATTCTCTTAGCAACAATAAATAAATAATAAAGAAAAAAAGACAAAGCCATAACAAAATGGGTTCCAATGGAGAAGAAGTTAAAAGTACGCCACACCTGCTGCCCGAGTCAAGTTTGCACGCAGAGCCTGTATGGTCTCCTTTGCTTTCCGTAGCTCAAACTCCAGCACTGGACAGGAAATGACAACACACACACAGAGGAAGTGGATCCAACCAAAGACAGGGAACAAACAAAATAAAAATGGGCGTGAAAAAAACAAACACAAAAGATTCAAAGAGTTGTAAACAAAAAGGAAGAAAAAAAAGGAGACATGCAAATCATGGGTTCATAAAAACGCATGCGGCAGAGGATCATGGCCCACCTGTCTGAAGGTTTGACAGGTGTGTGCGATGCACTGAGACACTTCTTGCCTTTCATTCTTCCAATTCAAAGCACTGATGCTTCTTAATTTTTCTGAATGGGGTCTGATTTTACATCAAATTGAGCACATCCACCATTCTGGATAATTTAGGAGCTGTCTGACACAGGTTTTTTTTTTTTCCTCTAGGCAAATGTCTTAACAATAAGTAATTATTTCATTTCCAGCAACTCGAAGGACAGGGAACTCGTGTCAAGGATTAGATCAAGGCAAATAACTTTATTCAAAGTAGGAGTTAAATCTGATTCAGGAATGGAAAAGGTTCTTACTTTTCTTCATAAAACTTGTCTGATTCGGACTTTCTACAAAATCAGAAGATTTCTAAAATAGAGGATGATTGAATATGTTTTTTTTTTTCACTTGTAAATTGAAATTTGGATTTCTAAATTAATACTGAACAAGGCAGGAAAAAACCCACACAAGATTTTCAAACACGTTAGAGTAAAAACACACTCAAAACCTTAGAAGCAATGAAGCAGGAAAACAATGTTGCATATCTGTGCACTGAAAATCCATTATTTCATCTGACATTGATATTATTCAGTAAATCTACATATTTAAAGAGTCAGAAACAAATGAATATGTTTCACATATGGGTGTGAATTTAGAAAAAAAGCCTTTTCTTAACACCTAAACCTTTTTTCCCCTAACGTGACCATGTTTTTTTTATTTTAGAGAAAGGACAATTTCACAATCACATAAGATATCATAAAACTTCCCAACAGATCAAGAGTGCACAGGTTGCAATCGCAACAAAATGAAAACAAAACAAAAAAAAAAAGCATGAAAAAGAAAAAAAAAACGGGGGAAGAAAGCGAAAACAGAAAAGCAAAAATCTAGTCTGGATGGAGTGACTTGTCCAGAGTTTCACTGGGGTTTGACCAACGTCAGGAGAAAGCCAGAAAACCCGAAGTCAGACAGCTGGGGGCAGACATCATGGCAAGAACGGGTCGAGTGGGGATAAGATCAGGTGTGCTTGAAGAGGATGGGGATGGTGCCAATTTGGTGTGTGGGAAGTACGGGAACAGAGGTAGCATTTCAAAGATGCATAATTTGTAGGCATGAACTGAAACCAACATCTCTGCTGCATGGTCTAAACTGACTCTTTTAGATTTTTGGTGACACGAATCAGCCACATGACTGGTGCCATGCATGGCTACAATAAAAGCAAAGAATGATTTAATAATCTAACACATCTTAAAGTGAATAAAAGAGAATTTTAATTCAAATGAATCATGGTGAATACAGCTGTAATTTATTTTAGATTGAAGACTTGTACAAAACAAAAAAAGATTTTGATGGTGCAATTATATGTTCTCAAGTGCGCGGGGAAACAAAGAAAAATGTTAAATCTGGTTTAAAATGGAAACACTAATTCTTTTTCTGTTAGGTTTAACTCCCAATAATCTGTAAAATGTGCAGAGACAGAGAGAAAGATCTAACTTGGTAAGGTTTTGAAAAAAAAAAAAAAAAAACTAACAAAAAAAAAAATCAATATATTTTTATGAACAGCCCAAGCTTCTGTTGAACCAAAAAGATTGTTGATAATAAAAGTAAGCTGGGCTTCCTCCTTGGTGACCTAGCTGTGTGGTTCATCTTACCTGCCACCCTTTCGTCTGTTTCCCGGTTGCCGTCATCCGAGTAACGTGCAAAGTCCAAAGAGTCCAAGGTGCTAATACTGCCTGCTCGATCTGCTCAGAGACACAGAGGAAGGAGTGAGACATATGTTAAGAGTGAGGGAGTACAGTGTGTTATTTAATGTAAGGTCTCTTAATCCATCACCAGATACAAGAAACTACTAAAAATAGTGTTTAGAACATAACTGATGTGGACTAGTTTTCCCATACCTTACAGAAACACCCAATAAATTCTAATCTTACAAATGAATAAAAGGACTACCAAAGTTTTTTTGTCTTACGGACCAGTTAAAGTTGATGAATAGGCATACTCATGCTCATATTTCACTGAGCTCGGCTGTCCTAGTAGCTTTGTCAATGGTGTTAGCTTTCTTTCCACTGCACTGCAAGTGAGAAATTGGCCCCGTTTGTTCTCTGATATCCAGAAACAATAGGTCAGGCCAAACGTAGCCATGCTGGCCAAAAAAAGCCAAGTTTAGTCAAGCTCTAAAGAACAAGCAGTGTAGTAAATATAAAACGTCTAATTTACAGTCAGTGCTGATGCTAACTGTCAAAGCAAGGAGTTGCTCTTAAGGTTGGACATAATCGTATCGTGTGCAATTAATCATTTATTTATCATAACTCCGGTTTTACTTGGTCTATCAACACAATTTAACAATTGATGTATAGTCTGAAGTCTATACTTTTGACACAACTTGGAACTGATTTTTACTAAAAGCAAATCTTTCCCACGAGTGATTTAAATTGGTCATGTGACTAAGATATGAGGGTGTTCAGAGACTCCAGGGGATTATTCGTCAAATTAATTGTTATCGGCTAAATACCCCAATTAATCATGATTAATTTTTTTGCCAATATTGCCCAACCCTAGTTGCTCTAATTGCAATTTTTTTATTATGAATATTTGTTTACTTTTTGCGCTCTACTGCTGACTGGACATTGGTTCACTAAATGACAGCCAGTTAAAAAATAAACACTAGACATATGAGGATAACAAATTTGAAAGTACTGAGTGTATATAATACAAAGGAATCCTCAACACGAAGATAGGTTTTCATCCCTTTTTAAAAATAAATATTGCGTTTTCATTTGAAAACTTTTGATTATCTAAAAGCAGATTTGTTTACAATGTGTGCACATGTTTGTAAGCGTGTGCGTCACATGTTTAAATCTATGACTGTAGTTTCATAAAGAACAAATACCCTCTGGCCTGAGAGCAGACAGCGCAAAACATTTTATCACTGAATATTTCTGTATGTGTGCTTTTCCTTTGCCTGAAATCAAGTTAACTGATTTCCTGCAATGAATGCTTGTGACCGATTTTTTTTTCTTTCCATTTTGGTGATGTTTGAATTGTTCTGCATGTGCTGTGTGTTACCATTTATCATTCAGGTAAACTCTACAAATATAGTGTTTTGATGCATTGAGAAATAAGACAGCTATGTAAACCTAAATACGAGTGATGTAATCTTGTGCATCTCTGTACACACCTCACCTTTAAATTATGTGCAAGCATGAACACACAGACTCTCCAAGAAAATCAATTAAACACCAAATGCTGAGAGTAAAGTGTAAACAGAGAGAAATCTTTTGAAAGAATGGGGACAAATCTTTCACAAATATAGCAACTGACTCTCTGTAAATATCACAGCTAATGCCATGACTGCATAAAACCCCTCATATGACTAAATAACGACCTGATTATATCATGGTAGGAGAGGAGGAAAAAAATCTCAGTCATCTCCTTGTTGCAAATTAGCAAACTGGTGGGAGACGTGTTGCCATGTCATGTGGCCTGGAGCAACAGCTGCGAATGCGGCTCGGTGATAAGCCGTCCATATGCTCAAAAGGTCTAGATTGTGTCACAAAGGTTAGGCCAAGCACATCTTGGTGGTCAACTGTTGATTTCTGCTTTTAGAGGATACATGACATGTACCTTTTACTTTGTTAGAAGAACCAGACGCCTCAACATAACAGCTATGTAATTAAAGCACTATTTATAGCAATAAACACATTTAGCATAGCTAGGCAAGGCAAACAATGCATCCTTTTATGTTTCATCTTTTTGACAATTAATGTGCCACTTTCACAGTCAGAATCAGTGGTGTCTAATTCTGGTCCTCGAGAGCCACATAGCTTGCATGTTTTAGTTGTGTCTCCTCTTTGACACACGTAATTGGAATAAAAAGTGATTAACAGGCTTCTGCAGAACTTGAAGACCTACTGAAGAGCTGGAAAACAACTAAAACATGCAGGAGAGTGGCCCTTGAGGACCAGGATTCATACCCCAAATCTATAACAACTTCTAAGAGCATAGCATCTCAAACCCGAACCCAGCTAAATTACAATTTGGCACAATAATTGCAGCTTTATTTACAGTTTACACACTTTTTGAATATGTCTGCTTTATTGTAAACATCACTAGAAAAATAGTTGCTGCAATAACAATTGAAAACAGCAGTATTTTCAGAACGTATTACCGCTTCTGCAAGGAAGAAAAATATAAAATATTCAAATATGTCTTGATGTCTCAGTTTGTGGTCAATCAAGAGGAAGAAAAACATTTCAGGGATCATGAGGTCTTGACTGTCAGATTAAAACGAGTTAAGACAAGTTACTTGATTAAAGTTCTTTTGTATAATTACTTTCTTTGAAATGTTTTTTTTTTCTTTAATTTTATTGTATAAACTGCCCTTTAGCAATGACTAATAACAGGATTTATGTTTATTTATGACAGTCGGTTAGACTGTCAGTAGAGGGTAGCTGTCAGCTCCTGTCGTGCTTTTTAAAACCACTGTTTTAATAAGACAGTGTTCCAGGGGCTTTTTATATTAGAATTGAGCAACTAAAATACAAATTTATTATAGTTTATGATTTCTGCGACGTCAGTAATTAATTGTAAAAGCTGGGATTTTGCACTGATATACAAAAGGACTGAGGTCTGCTAAAATAATCTGAGACATCTTTGTTCATTGCTTAACAAGTGGGACATAATAAATCATCTAGTTTAAATAATAAAAAACTAAGTTTTCTCTAAGCCCTGATTCATTAACTTTCAGAACTTGCATTCCTAAAGTTTAAATAACTGCAGTGTTACTGTCATTATGACACACTGACATAGTTCAGCCTGAATGACTTCAATTTGGAACTGTAAAGCAGCTTGGAATCAGTGACCAAAATTATTGTGACTTAAAACTTCAATGGCAATTTCAAGTTATTTCAGATTCAAATCTTTTATCAAAAACTACTGCCGGATTTTACACATACTGAAAGCAAAAGTGGATATAAAGGATGCAGACAAAAGTGAACCTAATTGGGTCTGTTACAAACATACTATGTCCATATTACATTTTTGCAAACTCTAGTCTCCTTTTAAACTCAAAATTGTTATTTTATTCTTCATGTCTCCAACTGAATACATAGTTGCAAGGCAGGTAGTGCAGAAATTCAACTCAGCTCGTTTTCTTCTGATCTTTCCCTTTCTGTGCTCTGCTCCTTCTGAGACCTCCTCACAGCCTGAAGAAAATTATGTTGTCCTCAAGGGTCGACCACTACCTGTCTGTCACTCAGAAATTCATCATCTTACAGCAAAGTTGGCAGTATTCTGATCCATCTGCCGAGAAAGCTGACCCACAAAACCCGTTGGATCACTGCGGCCCTTGGGGTTGGGCAGGAGGAGCAGCAAGATGAGATCTAGAGATCCCTTCTGCTCCAAAAACACCGTTTTAATAAAACATTATTACTGACGAAGCAAGCGAAGTGATACTTGTAGCATCGGAGGCAGCTACTTACTCAGTGGTCCTCCAGGTCCGAGTGCCTGGTCTTTGGCAGGTGGAGTGCCGCTCTGTCTCTCGAAGTTCCCCGGATTGGAGAAATAATCCCTCAGCCTCGGGAGCTCTCTGCCTGCTTCCAGCAGTTCAGTGTGAAACTCCAGGGCCGTGAGGATATATTGGTCCCTTAATAACTGAGCAGCAATGACATCCACAGATACCCGCGTTTCGGCGCTGCCTGCCATAGAGGAGGTAGCTGCGGCCGACACGGAGATGATGCCCTCACCGCTGGGGCTCGTACGGTTGGTGGACAGCAGGAGAGTCGGAGGTTCGGCGTCTGCAGACGGAGAAAACGGATTGCCCGGCGGTGGCCCCGGCGCTCCGTCGCTTGGGCTTCTTTCCGTGTCAACTGTTTCATTGGGTCCCCGTTCAGCTTCTTCTTCAGAATCACTGAGATTAAAAGGGTTGACGGACGCCATTTTTTCCTCAGTATAAAGATTTTTAGCACACCAAGCTAGGCTAATCAGACCCGCCTCTTCCTGAATGGATAGGTACTAGCGTTTACAAGGAAAAGAGTTGGGAGATTGTGATTGGCTAACTTTGTGGGATGTCACTCTTAAACCCGCCTATTTTACAAAATACTGAAATATAATTGGCTATATCTGAGCTAACTGGGCAGAGCGTCTTTAATGGTTGACAACTTAAGAAAGCTAATAATGAATTGTCAAAAATAAAACAAAAGTGCAAATGTTCAAAAATTGTACGGTAATGCAAACTGGTGACAGCTATCCTTTAATTTGTTTTTATTATTACGCCGTGTTTCAGAAAACCTATTGGTAAATAAAGCGTAAATAACTACACTACCCATAATTCAACGGTCAGCGCATGCGTAGAGTTAACATCAAAGTCACAACAAGGAAGTTAATGCCTGTGGAGCCTGCATTTCTTGTACTAATCTTATTAGAATTAAGGCTGGTTGGATATATTAAAGTATCCACTTACAGATTATGTTGATCTAGTTTAAAGACCAACGTCAGTCTAGTTCTCTAAATATTTAAACAAGTTTTCTACGAAAATTGAATGGAAGCTAATTCAGTTTGAATGGGCAAAAACTCGATAGTCAGTAGTAGTAGGTATTTGCGCTCTCATTCATACCTTAACAAAAACTCTATCTTGCTCAGTTCACACAACATACAGGTAAGACAAATTTTTGTCTGTTCTAAGACGTAGCTAACATTTTGGAAACATAATTACAATATTTTACTGGAAAATGTTTATGTTTTGGTGCATTGACACATGTCCTAATATGATTAGTCTTCCCCCATATCTTTATATGGTACCTGTAGTGCTTTGAACTAATAACTGTACTATGTACTAGCAGATTATACACTTCTTAAACACTTACTTGCTGTACTTTCTTTGTCTCATTTCTTTCACCAGTAATATCTGCCCTCTTCCATCTCAAGAAACTTCACAGTTGCTACTCAGAGCCAGTCTTGACAGTCAAAATGAGGATGATCTTGTTTTTCCTTGTTGGCCTGACAGTCCATGTGGTCTTCTTCCTGTCCATCTTTGACATATACTTCACTTCTCCCTTGGTCCATGGCATGACCCCTCAGTCCACACCACTGGCACCTCCTGCGTCCAGACTGGTGTTATTTGTAGCTGATGGCCTCAGAGCTGACAGTCTTTTCACCCTTTTGCCTGATGGCTCTTCAAGGACTCCATACTTAAGGTAAACAAACTGATTTTTAAAAAGTGAGCCTTGATATGATGAATGTAGTTCATGCCTTGATGGTAAACTTTTTTTGTTTTAATTCTATAAATGTGACCATTATGTTATATCTTTTCTCATACATGTGTTTGTGCATCACATGTGTCTCGTTTCGCCAATGTCAGGCGTGTAATCGAGGAGACTGGTACCTGGGGTGTCTCTCACACTCGTGTGCCCACTGAATCTCGGCCCGGTCATGTTGCTCTCATTGCAGGCTTCTATGAGGATGTTAGTGCAGTCGCTAAAGGTTGGTGCATGTTGAGGTTTTTTCATGCAGGGCCAGTTATTGTACCACTCAAAATGATTATTGTACGTTCATCCACTGACTTCTTTTGTGCTCATTTTCAGGCTGGAAGGAGAATCCTGTAGAGTTTGATTCAGTGTTTAACGAGAGCAGAAACACATGGTGCTGGGGAAGCCCAGATATCCTGCCTATGTTTGCCAAAGGTAGACATGTTCCCACAGGTTCACACACTCTCAGAAACAACTCAGAACCACCAACATTTTGGAATCCAGGAAAAATTAAAGACCTAGCATTCCTGGAAGGAATACATGTCACCTTAACCTCCACAATTTTAATGCCAGAGATGGAGACTCTCAGTAAATTCTGTCCAGTGGTTCAAAATATATTTTGCTAACACTACAGGCACATACACAAAAACATTATCACCTCTTTTCTTTGGCAAGTGGTGTTAATTAAAATGCAGTTGTAAAAGACACCAACATATTACATTTAGTTTGGTTTGTTGTCACTTTCTTTATCTTTTTATTCTTTCCTCAGGACTTTTTAATTGTTTGGATTATACCCAAATAACATTTCCAAACTTTTTTCTTTTTTCAGGTGCCAGCGGAGACCACGTGCACACCCACACATACCCTGCAGAGGAAGAAGACTTTGCATCCACAGATGCTTCGAGACTGGACAGCTGGGTCTTCACTCAGGTCAAAGTATGGCTCAAAATACTCTGTTGTGATGGATCTATTTATATCATTTAAGTAAGTTTTTAAAGTTATTTAAAGTTTAACCTTTAAGGCGTGTTCCATCACATAATTTGCTCTCATCGCCAAATCTTGTGTAATCACAGTCAGTGCAGCTTCAGTAAGTTTGACTCAGAAAATAGGGTGTTTCTTTATGATTGCATCAATTCTGTTTGTGAAATGAGTTGGAATTTTCTCACTCCTTTCTAGATTAACCTCAAGAATATTTGTTTGTATTTCTAACAGTCCTTCTTGCAGTCAGCAAACTCAAACTCCAGTCTGAAGTCCAGTCTGCTTGAGGATCAAAACATCTTCTTTCTGCACCTGCTTGGCATCGACACTAACGGACATGCTCACAGACCGATGTCACAGTGAGGAAACCATTTTCTTCTTCTTGAGTCTTTTTTTAGAATCGTTTTGACTGCATTTGAAGCAGTTTATAATTCATAATCACGTACGAAATAGACATTTTATGTTGTGCTTTGTCTTTCATGCAGGGAATACCTGGACAATATTGTTCTAGTGGACACAGGAGTAGATGAGCTCGTGTCTGCGTTTGAGGACTTTTTTGGTAATGATGGCCGAACTGCATATGTGTTTACCTCTGATCATGGCATGACGAACTGGGGTAAGAGTTTGTTTGGTTATTAGATGTCAGTTCGATTTTTTAAAAAATGTATAAAACACTTTGTTTTTGCATGTTTGTCTCCAGGCTCCCACGGTGCTGGCCACCCTTCTGAAACACTCACACCTATAGTGGCATGGGGAGCTGGGGTTAATCAGGCTCAGAGAGTCACAGAACCACAGCCGTACCAGGATGGATACTTACAGGGTACTGTGTAATATTTGATTGTATATTTATTTATTCTTTTTTTTTGTACTTTACATCTTTACACTGTTTTCCCTATTCATTTAGATTGGAAGTTGGAGCACATACATAGAGTTGATGTCAATCAGGTAACAATCAACACATATTTTATTATTAAATCTCTGTTTACAGTTAACATTTCTGCATTTCTTATGTAAACAAGCTTTGCTACTTCTAAAGTTTATTTTGTACTGTTTTTTATAGGCAGACATTGCTCCACTCATGGCTTCTCTCATTGGTTTGCCCATTCCTGTTAACTCTGTTGTAAGTCAATGAGAAAAATATTCAATTTATATTAAGGTTTATCGTTGTATATACTGTAAATATGCAATCAATTATCATAGTTGTAAAAACATATTTTTAATGCACTTTAGTGTTTGCAAAAAATAATATTTGCTAAAGTCAACAAACAGTGTATTTTTGTACCAGATTTCAAAATGTAAAATGTACTGACTGTTTATTTTTGCATTTGTGTGTTTAGGGTGAGTTACCACTTCTCTACCTTAACAACAGCAATCAGTTCAAGGCAGAAAGCATGTTCACTAATGCTATTCAAGTCCTGGAGCAGTTCAAGGTATCACAACAGGGATTTCTGCTATACAGCAATCAGAATGTTGATCAGTATCTGCTTGAAACAGTTTAGCTTTTATGTTTATTACACTTGTGTACTTAAGTCCAGTGACTGAGCTAAATATATAAATTTTTTTCCAATAGATGAAAATGAGCCAGAAAAAAGAGACAACCTTGTCTTTTCTCTTCACACCATTCCAGTGAGTATTATTTGTAAACTTAAAAGTTTGACTGAAGATAAGAACACGGATTTACCTTAAGAGTCAAACGTCTTTTGTACAAAGAATTGAAGCAGTAAAGCATTAACAAATAACACCAGACCTAAAGTTCCCTCTTTTTATAGTCCATATAGTTCAGCAGGACTCTGTTTATAGAAGCTGCAATGTTGCATTTTTGGAACCAGTCTGTTCACTAGTGATGTGGGTCTCTTAAAAAGTCCTATTATGATCAGAGAGCTCTTTTTCAAGGAAGGCCTTGTCTTTCTCCTGGCATCTGCATCTGTAACATCCTTCTACCAATATATCTCCTCTGGACATGTCCAGACCATCTCAGTCTGGCCTCTCTAACTTTATCTCCCAGGTTTTCCTGTTCTGAATGAGTGTAAGTCATTAGTCCTAGGACCAGAGCCTGTTGTAGGTATCTCAACAACAGTCTGTAGGGCTGCCCTACAGGCTTGGATTAGACATCAACACTCAATCCGCTGGAGGGAGCTGATGGACTGTAGACAGGCATGGGAACTGATAAATGGCCAAAATCTCTGGTTTGGGAAAGCTCTCATTGTCCCGACAAGGAAAACTTTAAGCACACTGGTTGGAGTCCTAACTGGGTACAATCTGCTCAACCGCCACAAAATGGTGATGGGACTCCATGACAATGATCAGTTTGATGCTTGTGGCATTAAATTAGAGAACCTCTTTGCACTACTTAGGCCACTGTCTGGCTCTGAGCAGTCAAAGGAAAATCATTCTTGGGGACTCCTTTATGGATCCCAAAAAGCTGAGTGTTTCTAATCTTGTGTCCTTCATCTGAGGGACACAAAGGTTTGAATAAAGACCAGTGTCTTTTTGGAGAGAGCAATGGGCCCACTTACGAGCCCCCTCGCTCATATGGCTTCTTTATCCCTTCCCACTCACCCTAAACCATTAGTCCTGATCTTGATTGTTGTGTTTCAGATTTCTGACTGAGCCAAAACAAGCCGAATTCATCCAGAAGGCTCGAATACTGATTCAACTGGAGAAGTACAACGAGGCTGTGAGTATCAGAGAAAATATCAATTCCAGCTTTTTTCTCAAAATTACTTCTGAAAATCATTATTGAATACAAGTTGAGATTTGTTTTAGTTTCTTTGATTTGTTCACCAAAGCAGAATTCACTAACACTCATGTCTCATCCTGTTCTACCTCTCATCAGGTGTCTCTGTGCCAGACCCTGATATCACTCTCTTTAGAAGGCCTGCTCTACTACCACACCTACGACAGGTTCTTCCTGGGTTGCAGCGTGGTGCTGGGATTTGTAGGCTGGACTTCATATGTTATTTTAGTCATACTGAAGACTCACACCACCTTAAACCGGCATCCTAATCTCACTAAACAGGTTGGGATAGAATTTCCGATTCTTTTCTCTGAAACAGGTTTGTGAAACCAACATGTTTTGTTAATCCAGCGTTACTCTTCTTTGTGCAGATTTCCACTTTGAATTTGGCGAGGATTTCTGTTTCTGTGGCAGTGATGATCACCGTGTTTCTGCTAATCCAAAGAAGCCCCATTACTCACTACATTTACTGTCTGCTGCCGGTACCTGTGTGGTACTCTGTTTTTAAAGAGTGAGTAAGCTTGTGTGTGTGTGGTTTGTAGTATTAGCAAAGTATCTCATGAACCAGTTGACAGATTGTAATGAAACTCTCAGAAAGTAATCGATTGTACATTTGCAACTACTTACAGTATATTTTTGGAATCAACCAAATTCAAGATGGCTGCCACAGATAAGCAAACTTATCAAACACAAAAAGTTACATAACTTAGTTGATGTTTTGGTAGTGGGTGAAAGTCATTCCCAACACATACTTTATTATGAGAGATCTCATAATACAACTTTGCTGTGTACCTTTCAGTTAGCAAAAGATCTTTTTAACCACTTTACAGCTTTTGTTAAAACTTTCAGAAAATAATCATGGGTTGTACGTCTAAAACTAATTACCATTTGGATTCAACCTAATTTAAAGGGGACATTTCATGCAAAATCCAATGTTTTAGCCATTAAATACATTTTGTTGTGTACTTGAAGTCTCTAGGAGTGCAAAAAATTAAAATTTAGTCTCTCCCGGTGCTGCGTAGACATCGTTATATTCTGTTTGGGTCATATTTTTTAATCCATTCAGTTTTCTCTATTTTCTATGATGTTTTCTGAACTAGTACATCAAATTATCTGCGACGGAACTGCCAAATAAGGTCTATTATACTTTTCTCGTCTTAATTCTCCTCTGCTTCTGTGTAGGCCTGAATGGACAAGTCTTCCCTTGTTGACATCTTATAATTAAATTGTAAATAAAACGTTTCTGCAAGCTAGAAATTGATAAGCCCCTCTGTCAGGATGGAGTGGACCAGTCTGGAAGCAAGAGGGGAGGCGGAGCTTGAAGCGTCTTGAAGGAACAATAACAAAACCAGCTGCTTTGAGGGGTGAAAAAGGGGCTGGTAATGTTAGAATAAGAAGGAATTCAGACCAAAGCATTGTAGTTCTACTTTAAAGACCCCAAATGAACGATTTAAATGTGAAAAGGAAGGATTTAAAAGCAGGATATGTCTACTTTAAGATGCTTTAGATCCCTTAGCAACATAAACATAGCTATAATGTAGCTGGTTTTATACATCGAGTTAAAGTTTAGTGTGGTAGTAACTGAGAGTCATCCTCAAAGCATTTTCTGAACTCTGACACATTTCATGAGATCTCATTACATCACATAAAATCACGTTTCTAATTCTAACTCCCTTTCTTTTCAGTATTTACAAGAAATGCTAAATAAACTAGATATTAAATTGTATATGCATGTAGCATATGTTTGTGTATAAGTACACAGACAGAATATTAGAACAGATCCACAGATTTAATTTTTGTTGCAGATACTTGCATTCATGTTGGCTGTAGGTGTAGTGATGTCATCTTTAGAAATTTTTTGTAACTAAAGAAAAGTGTATGTTTATCGGTTTGTTTAATACCTTTATTAATGATCATGTTTTATTTCAGGTGTGGAACTCTAACAGATCTGATCCGATCAGCCCCCTCTCTGCAACTGAAGGAATGTTTTATCTACTTGGTGCTGGTGGTATTTGGAATCGAGCTGCTTGTAGGTTTTTTTTTCAGTTCTTGAATATCATCATTTATCTGCGCATCAGTTCATAACACAATACAAGTTTATCAGTGTAAGGAGCTTGTCATGTTCAGTCTGACGTCACTTGTTGTCCTGAAGAATTGTTTGTTTGTATTTGCTGCCCCCAGGTGGCGAGTTTCTTCCATCGCGCCATGCTGACTCTGGGCCTCACTGCTCTGTCCTTGTGGCCCCTCCTGTCTGGGCTTTTTGACAAGGCAAAGGTAAGTAAGCAACACATTGCTCTTGATTAAACAAGGAAAAGGCCTCCATTTTTTTTTTTTATTTTAGTTTATCTTTGCTTATGAAAACAGTGTCTGTCCAAGAAGTTTATTATCAGAGAAAACGAAAAAAGATTAAATAAAATAGAAAAATTCCTTGAGGATGAGTACAAAATTAATATTTTCTTCTTTATATTGTCAATCTAGTTTCCATATGACAACATTTCTAAATTTATTTTTGTCTCCCTAAAACAAATCATAATAAAAGAAAAGATGAAATTTAAATAAATGTTTATGGCCATGTTTTGCATGAAAAATGTGAGAAATCTGTGAACTTTTTGCTTTAAAATAAACCCTATTTACTACCTGGATGACAAAACATGAGTTACTGCACCTGGCACTAAAATAATCTTGTGTTTTTGCAATAATCCTACAAGTAGTTTAATTTGTTTTTAATCATTTTAATCTGAAATTTTTCCCACACTGTTGCTCTGCTGGTTATATTAATGTAAGGTATATTGGGTGTGGCCTATTAGAGCAATTAAATATACTATCGATGTAATTAAAAACAAATGTTAAATTTCATCTGTCACTCTTTCCACAAATTTGTATTGAAATGCTTGAAAATGAACTCAGACATTCAAATGTGATGGTCAGGTTTCTCAGAACTAGACATTAAAGAGAAAATGAGCTGGATGGTGTGAGAGTTGTTCTGTTAGTTTTTAATTGGAATGTAGAAAAAAAAACAGTTTTGCACATACAATGTGTTAAAATAAAAAATAAAAGTACAAAAACTACTGGAGGTGTGCCAAAGATCATGTAACCCCTGTAGTGCAGTTCATCATTATTTGATTAAATTACTATAATTATAATAATAACAATATTCTGCATATTTTGTGTGCATTTCCTTTCACCAATACTGTTTAAAGTTTTTTTTTTTTTGTCTGCGTTTTTGTGCAGCTTCGTGCTTTGAGCTGGTTTGTGGCCTGTCTGTGTTTGGCTGTTTTCCCCCTGATGCCTGTTGTGGGTAGAGACCCTAACCTACAGCTGGTGTGAGTACTTCCTTCATTTGACTACATTTATCAGAACATTTACCACACTAGCTCATTATGGGAGAACCCAGAATTTAGATATTTGACTTGTTTGTACTTAATGACATTTTTAAGCACAGACAATGAAAAAACTATAACACAAATTCATATTTTGTGCTCAGGTGATGAAAGATAAAAAGAAACGGTTTGTTTCAGTGTCAGAATAAATTAGCGGCACAGTTTCTGATGCAAGTTTTTCATTAGAAAGAAAGCAAACAAGTGAAAGAGCTCTGACTTCCCACTTTCAAGGTAAAATAAATGCAACACGTATAATTCACTTGCAAGTCTGATGTAAAACTGAATCGCCTACACAATACAATACTGTCAAAACCGAGACGTCGAAACTGTCCCAAGCTTGTTTTTCAGCTACAAATAGTTTAGAAATGTAAAAATGTGTTTAAAAAAAAACTTTTTTCCGTAATATGTGGAGGAAGTCTGATCACCGGAGCTTGACAAAGCTCTCATCTATGTCACGTTCCAGTGATCAGACTATGGTTGGGTATCAGACTTTAAAAGATCAAAGCGTTAAATATGTGTAAGATATAATGAATGTGATGTTTGTTTTCAGTGCCTGTGCAGGTCTGCTGACCCTCTTCACCTCAGCCTGTTACCTGTGGTCATCGTGGCGGAGGACACCGCTGCACCCCAGTGACAGACGGCAGTTTTTCACTCAGGTAACTACGGTAGAACTTCATGATTCGTGTGTGATATGATGTCGCTGGGAAAAAGAAAAAAGTAGATTTTGTTGATCTGGACAGATGATCCATGTGGCTGTGTGCGCGTACGTGCCGTACCTCACACACTCCAGTCTGCAGCAGAAACAAGGCCTACCACTTCTCAACCAGATCATCAGCTGGAGCACTTTGGGTGGGTTCTTCCAGTAATCGTGAAGATAAAAACAGAATGTTTGCATTATTTGCCCTCATGTTTTTAACGTCCCACACATCTCTCCTCCTGTTTTCAGCATCTTCCATATTTGTTCCTTTGCTGAGCTCAACGCGCCTTTTCCATCGGCTCCTCAGCATCTTCCTGTCTCTCATCTCTACATACCTGCTGCTCAGCACAGGGTACAACAGCAACACACACACATTTGTAAGGCTTATATTTGGACTTGTGCAAAAATACCACCACAACAGATTTAAAGATTACATCTCCTGTTTTTTTTTTCCTCCACCTAGGTCAGAAGCCTTGTTTCCTCCTGTCTTATCTTGGTTAATGTTTGCGTGGATCAACATTGAACAGGAGGCTTTAATCGCTCAGGGTGTCTCTGGCAGGGAAGAGGTAAAGAAGCTTTCTTGCTGCAGTCTCATTTTTAGATAAAAAGCTAAAACAAATATAAAACCAAACTAAATAATTAAAGTCCTATCTCTCTTGCTCCCTCTCTCCCTCTGTCCAATATATATAAATTTATTAACTTTCTATACGTGGGAATACATTTTTTTAATATATTGTCTTTTTTTGTCTTTTAGCTGTCTACTATTGATTTCTCAGCAAACATCGACATCTCCAAAATCCGACAGCTGAAACTAGACGACGTCCGAAGATCCTATTTTTTTGTATCTTTTAAATTTAGAAGAGTAACAGTAGCTACACAACAGCTGCAAACAAACAAACAAAAAAATGCTTCAAGTTTTCCCTAACTGTCCTTTTTATTCCAGGTCTTTTTTATAATAACAGCTTTCTTTGGCACAGGGAACATAGCATCCATTAACAGGTATGTTGTTGTGTGTTAGCATTAGCATGTATGCCTTTATGAATGCATGTACTGTAAGTGTAGTGTAAATGTGGAAGTGGCTATGGTTTTCGTTTGATTGCAGTGATAAACTGCTGTGTGTAGTGTCAAAAGTGTTGTGCTGTTTCAAATTAGTAACCCGTCATTTAAACACAGGAAGCTGCCAAGTGAAGTGTAAATAAACGACACAGAGTCTTTTTGCACTGGTTTAGACAACATGATTCCTTGTGTCAGTTCTTATATGAGGTTTGATTTCAAGCAACGTTTATTGTGCACAAAAACTTTTTTATACATCATATCAATGGGTGATTTTTCTCTCAACAATGTTAAAGATTCAGGTTTGGTTTTGTTTGTTGGTACCTATTCCTCCTTTTTTTGTTTTATCTAGCTTCGACCCGGCCTCTGTTTATTGCTTCCTCACTGTTTTCAACCCCTTTATTATGGGAGGGCTCATGATGTGGAAGGTACTGCACTTTAACGACTACACCATTTACGTCAATAAATAAAACTTCTTGCTGAAAATCTCCAGTCCGAATACACTCACACTCTATGTATTGCCTATCTCAATTCCCCTGTAGAATTTTTGTCTTTTTTTTCTCTTTCACTTCTCATTCTGCAGATGGTTTTTATCTGACTTTAAAGACCAGTTCAGCATTTATAGTTATACTGTTTTATTTACGCTTAATCAAAAACATGTGCCTCATGGTTTACAGTTGACTGATAAACACTTCTGAAACTGCTTTTTGTTCTTGCAGGTTATCATTCCATTTATCATAGTAATGTGCACATTTGAAACCATCCAAGTTGCGACTCAGCTCTCATCAAGAAGGTGATATTTTTTCTTCTTTTTTCTTACTACTGACTATAAAATAACACACCTGTAAAGGTTATTAGCTTTTGGATCAGTTCTGTGGTCTGATGATTGTCAAGTAATTGATCTTAGATGAGTAAATTTCCACTGTATTTGATATGAAGGTGGTGTAAATACTCTGTCCATGCTGGGTTTGAAGTAGACAAATATTTCTTGGAATGTTAGGCCCCAACCCTTGTTGAATCATCACATTATTGTGGTGGAGGAATTTATGTGCCTGAATCATCCTAGGATCATCATCTCTCATGGTAGATTGGTCCTAGGTGACAGGCCAGACAAAGATTGATTCAAAAGACTTGTATGGACAAAAACAATCAAGGAATTTGGTGGATGGATGGATGGTGTTAGGCCCCACTACACTCTCAAGTTGAAAAGTGTCTCGCAAACCCCCCAAAATCCCGGTCTCATGGCTGTCTGGTGAGTTTACTACTGAAGGTGTTCCCGCCGCTTTAAACAAACTGCCATTCAGGCACATTGCTTCCAACACAAATATCACATCGGCACTATTGCACCCTTGTCACAATCTGCAGAATTTTCCTTAAGAACAAAAATAAATATTAACCCAGACTAGCTGAGTACTTTAGCAGCCTGACGCTGAAGTCCTGCCACTCGGCTGCTGCAGCAACATACATATAACAGGACGAACGTCGTTCTGGAGCTCTCCAAGCCTCACCTGCATGTCTTTACTTTACACATGCTGTGAAATGAATGCTGCTTGTAAAAAAAAAAGTACAGAGAAACCAAAGTATTGAAATAATACTTTCAGTTATAATCCATGCTTTGAATAGGTCTGTATTTTTAGATCCCTGATCCAGGGCTTAAGCCCTAAAAGCCCAGGTCTAGTCATGCTGGTTGGTTTCAGCCTTGCTTTAAAGAAGGAAACACAGTTCAGAGCATGAGAGGATGCAGGTGACTGTGTGTTTTTGTGCAAAACCTCGACCACATCCACCCCTCTTCCTTCCTTGTCAAGCAGCCCTGTCCACGATGAGAACGAGTGTGTCTTGCTTTGCATCCTAAGGACAAATGAAGGATAGTTATTGGCACATAGAGAACAACTATTAATCCTTGCAGCTGTGTGATGGGAGCTTTCCAAAAACTTACTTGGAGTGCTGCTAGTGCACTGTGGGCCTGGGTTGTAGCCAGTCCTGCTCCAGATTCTCAATGACTAAACCCTGTTCGTGCAAGCTTTACGTTGACCCCTGCTCTGCTCAGAACCCTAATTATCTGTGAATCCATTGATAAACCAGCGCTCCGTGGAGCTGATGTTTATGTTCTAAACCATAAAGATGTATCTTGCTTTATCCTATACATATAATTCGGAGCTCAGTGCAGTTTTTAATATGTGCTTAAAGACCCTTCTGTGTTCTGTGTTGTTGTGCAAAGGGGGCCTTAGATCACGCCTGTAATTTATAATTTTTTTTTCTTTTATTCCCTGTTTTCCAGTTTGTTTCTCATCGTCCTGGTCATCTCTGATGTCATGGCTCTGGTAAGACATTTTGTGTCAGTTTCAAAGGTTCAGGTTTAATGTTGGACCAAAGGTGCATTGCAATAATCTTTTCAATTTTTTTTTTTTTTTTCCCCCCACACATATTTGTTCAAAATAAATTGTTAAACATGCTCCTCTTCCTCAGCATTTCTTCTTCATGGTGCAGGACTATGGAAGCTGGTTGGACATCGGCACCAGGTGAGTGTTATATTATCAGTAATAACCTAATTATTTTATTCATTATTATAACATTGTCCTGCGCTTCACTGGTTGTGCTGGTTGGTTGGAGAAGCTTTGATTTCCAGATTTTAATGTTATTTTTTTCCCCCCTCTGTCCGTTGCAGCATCAGCCATTATGTGATTGTGATGTCGATGACGATCTTTTTAATGCTGCTCAGTGTGGTCACACACCTTCTCACCTCAAAAAGACTCATCCTGTGGAAACAACATAAGATGCACTTTCCTTAAAAATATTTAATTGTGTTGTCAAATGTACACACAGCCAAAACACAACAAATATTTAGTATTTATTGTTTGATTTTTTTTTTTTAGATGTGTTCATTACTGCATTACCGTGTTCTATTTTTATATTTATGTGCAGGAAGGGGATGTTTTATTGCTATACCACACTGCAATATTTTGGTTTAAAAAATGGTTTAAGAATTTTGCACAGTGCCTTTTGGCTTTTTACTGATATATTGTTTCTATTTCAGGAACCTTTTTTCTATAAATTATTAATAAGTCTGACTTCTATTGTAAACTAACCTTTGCCAAGATGTCAGATTGCCACTGAAGGTGCAGAAATATGTTACCATAGAGGAAATGGAAGTTATTTTTTTTTGTATTGTTGTAACTTCATCCTTGCAAATAAAAATGTAAGAGTGGAATTTGACTGACTATACTAACTATACTATACTAACTAAGGTACTGTTATATTACAGAATAAGTCTGTCAACATAAAGGGAAAGCCCCCAAATTAAGCATACTGTATGTGTGCAAATTAGAACTAAAAGTTCAGAAATGACTTCAAAGTACAACCAACCAGAAGAGACACAAAAGTTTAGTCTTCAATAAACTAGGTCAAGTTGCTATAAATACATACTTTTTTTCTTGTTTCTGTTTGAGCTCATGTCTGAAAAATAAAAAAGGAGCTTTGGACCTTTAAGATTGAACGTTTTCTTAGTTTCATCGAGCTGCTTCAAGAAAGCCGTGTTATCTTTAAATCCTGTAACATTCGCTGTACTTTGAAAGCAGAAAATCAGTACATCCTTTAAGTTTGTTCATGTTCTCAATTTTCATTGGTAGTTGAGAAATATTTAACAATGCTCTCCCAGAGTTTTGTCTGATATATTTTACATCCCAGTCAGAAAATCCAATTTATTGGCTTTTTTTTATTATTTGCAGTCACACATTAGGAATTTTTGATTTCCTGGTTGCAATTATCAGTTCTTCAACAAATGCAACCATGAAAAAAAATAAAATACATTTAAACAAAATGAAATTGGTCTAAGAATAAAACTAAGGCATTATAGCATCTGTAGTCACACCACATTCACTATCGTACCAGTATGTGACTGGAGGCCCACTGTCTGCTGCTTTTCCTTTCCCACAGCGTCTGTCTTTGCTGATTGATCCAGTTCACCTGAATCCTGTCAGGATCTTTGCCGCTCATGGTTTTTCGTTGCAGTTTAAACTCCTGAGCTAACTGCCATTTCATATGGAGGAATTGCAAGGCGAGCTAGTGACACATTAACCTAACAGGATTAACTGTTTTGTTAATAAATGTTTGTATCAAACTGGATCAGCCAGACTTAAAACAAGCCTGAAACCATTGATCGTTCAGCCACTCTTCTGGTGTGGAAACTGTAAGTATTTGAAAATGAAACTGCAGTTCAGTTGCTTTAACTTTTAGATTTCTGAAATGAACTCAGCTTGGGTGTGATATTATCAACTGTCTGGTTGGCTCATACTTGATAATATGCTGAAGGTGATGGAGCGTTATCTGTGTTTATGAGATCTCAAAAGACGGACACGAACTACTGTAGTATGCCTTTTAGAATTAACCATAAAGAAATTATCTTAGAAGTCAGGCCTATAACAGAAGTAGTAGAAGTACTGTCATTCTGGCTGATTTTGACAAAAAAAAAGAGAGTACGTTACACACTTTTCATAAACTAATCCAGTAAATTGTGTCAACTTTTAAATACTCTTCATTATCTGTTTATTTTGAATTTGGCAGTCTAGACCACCTTCTGGTCAACACAGTCTATAAAGTTAATAACAGCCCAAGAATTTCCTAAAGTTTTCTTGCACCTTTCCACGCACCTATAAAAAGAAGTTGATATACAGCAGGACTATTCAACTGGTGACCCGCGGGCTGGTGACCAAAGTTAGGTCCGCCAACTGGTTTATTCATGACTTAAGCCCAAACCCACTTTTCTACTTTAATTACTATAAGTTCTTTTAGACATAGACATGTAGTATCTACAGAAATGTCAGAATTTTTCTATGGACACCCAAGACAGTTAAAAGTACATCAAGATAAAACTATGAAAGTGAAAATAAAATTGGTTTAAAAATTTGGCAAGTCAGAAATGTGTTATTTTTGATATTTGTTTTATTATCACTACTATTATTACACAGGGTTCTGTATGCTGTATTCATGATTAAATGCAGCAAAGTAAACTATTTCAAAGGTAACAGATCTTTGTAATACTTGGTTTATTTACATAATGACTAATTGCTGGACGTTCAGCCCCTGTGCTGTTGGCCTGCATTAACTGTGGTCCCCGGATCAATTTAGTTGAATAGCCGTGCTATACAGTAAAGCAAGAAAAACTTGAAACGTGTGAAAATGTTTATTTATATAAGGATGTGGGGACGAAGAGAGAGCAAAACAAGGAACTTGATAAAAGCTATGGTTTCTTAAGTTTATTAGAGTTGCTTACTTATTGCAAGTGTAGATTATTAATCACTCAGGACACAGTAATTCTAAAATAAAATAATAAAAATCAACTGGACATCTTTTTAAAAAGCAACTTCAGTTTTCTTGAAAGAAATGTACTATAATTAATGTTAAATTAAGAAAGCTCCTTGAAAAGAAGCAAAATGTCTGAGAGTCGAAAATAGGAAGTCCCTGTGCCTTCCATTTAATTATTAAGAATTATGATCAGTTAAAGAGAATTAGTAGTTTTCTGAGGTGACCTCAAAGCATTTCAATGTGCCCCTGCAAGTGCACATCATACCATAAATAACAGCGTGTGAAACAGATAGTTGTAAATTTGTTTGACCATGCTCGCCAATTTAGCAGCAGAGTAAACTGTTTGATTCAAAAACAAGGTTTATAGAACCTCAGCTGTCTATAATATAATCTAAGTGTTTCAGCTTTTTTTTTAAACATATAGTTTTAGTTAAAGAGCATGAACTGTAAACTTGCAAATCATAAATGTGTTTGGAAATAGTTCTTCGAGCAGAGACCTTTGAATTTTAATCTAATTTTCATAAAATCTTCAATCTTCTTTAGATATATATATATATATATATATATAAAATATAAAATAAAAACATATATATATATATATATATATATATGTTTTTATTTTATTTATTTTTTAATAGTCATTAGGTATGCCTCTGTAAATGATTAACTATTGAAGTCAACATGAAATGATTTTAGTCTCAAAGTGAAATGAAAGGTGACAGAGGACACGCGGGGCCGTTTTCTTCTCACACGGAAGACTTTTAGAAGTAAATGATGAGAATGCACCGTGTTCAGGTTCTGCTTTTTTTTATATTGACAAACGTCAACATTGCAGCTAGCACCCTTACATCCTGAAACACTTCTCTTTTACATTTCGAATCATATAATATGGTCAGATAGTGCAACAAACTACTGTTGAGAGTTTTCTTTCTCACAGATCAAAATCATACATATTAAGGTAACAAGGTGAGAGTGGTTGTCCCAGGGTGTTCTCCACCCCTAGAGCATTGACTGCTGGACATGGGTACCACTTACATCCATTACCTTGAAATGATGTCTGTCTGTCTGTCTACCCATCTATCTATGTGTGTGTAGAGACAAACGTTATACAACAATGCATCATAAAACTTTTTACAACTCACTGGAAAATGTGAAGAATATTTTTCTACATAATATATTTTTTATGTACTAAATAGTCTGTGTTATGTACAAGTTAATGTTTGTACTCCTTTAAAAAGAGGGGAGGGTGTTTATAAAGGGATCGGTCAGAAAGAGGAAGCCACCGGCTCTGTGGTTACGCTGTCATGAAGTCACCTCCTGTTCCTACCAGAGATCAGACAGACAATATGTAAAAGTGCACGGGGCTTTCATACTTACATTTTACCACAAAATAACAGACTGTTGGTACAATCCCAAAGTTTTTTTCTTCTTTTTTCTTTCTTTGTACCTTTATAATTGACTTTGTGAGAAACCAGGACGGACACTTATTTTTCTGTTTGGTTTGATCAGTCGGCAGCAAGATCTATGATGGAAAGGTAAGTCTCTTGGAAAACTCTCCTCTAAAAGGAAATAATTGGATTTTTTTTTTACATTTTAGATACTGCATTTATTTAGAGTTTTGATTTGATCATTAGTGCATTTTTAACTGTTTAAACTGTTATTTTTAACTGAATAATAGGTTAAGTCAAAACTATATATTTGATCCAGGACAAGATGAAATCTAAACATTTTATGCTGCGCTAACTCTACTGTAGCCTGTTTAGTGATGTGTTATGAAGTGTTCAAGCAGAGTACAAAAAGTACATAATTATTTATTAAAACCCAAAATACTTGGAAAACATCAAATACAAGCCTATTGTAAATTAAAAAAATCATGGATTTTAAAAATAGCCCAACTGCAAGAACATTGCTACGAAACAACAGAACTTTTTCAGTTTTAAAATGATGAGATGTTTCTGTCTCAGTATCTGCAGATCAGTTTTTATGTAAAAAAAAATAAAGGAATTGCCAAAGGGTTGAACAGGCGTTGAACTGTGGTCTTCGAGGGCCACTATCCAGCATGTTGTCCTGTCTCCCTGCTCAAACACACCTGATTTGCATGAATGCATCATTAACAGGCTTCTACAGAATTTGAAGACGCCATTGAATCACAGAATCAGGTTTGTTGGAGCAGAGGAACAAGGAAAATATGGAGAATAGGGTTTGACACCCTTGATACTCGCCAATCAGTTTATTAGGCACACCTGTTCAACCAATATCTAATCAGTCAATCGCACGACTCAGACTATATTCATTTAGGCAAACATTGTGAAGGCGATCTGATGAAACTCAAACTGTTTATAAAAATGAAGAAGATGGGGGAAGTTAGTCACTTTTGTGGTTGTTGGTGCCAGAAAGACTAGTCTGAGCATTTCATAAACTGCTGATCTATGGGGATCTATTTATCTCTAGGGTTTACAGAGGATGGTCAGAATAAGAGAAAAGATCCAGTGGGTAGTTGTGTTTAGAAAAATGCCTCATTAATGTCAGAGATTGCAGACTTGGAGATGACAGAAAGGCAATGGAAGCTCAAAAAAATCACTTGTTCCAACTAAATTCTGCAGAATATCATCTCTAAAGCAGGGGCAACACCAAGGGGGGAAGGGGGGCACCCCTACCCCTACAAAATTGGCAAAACTGAATCAAACATCTCCAATCTTGAAGGAGACAGCTACAGCAGCAGAAGACCCACACCAGATACTTAGGAAACCAAAGCTACAATACACACAGGCTCTTCAAAATAAAAGATTGGGAAAAATTATTTCCTCCTTTGATGAGACTCTGTCAACCATGGAGATGGTTTGTATGAAAATCCCAGTAAACCTTTATTTATGGTTTTGGGGTTTTTTTTGGCACCAACTTTGCCAAAGTCACCTAAACACCCTTTTCTCCCCCATTCTGATGTTCCTTCGAGTTATGCCTAAATGTATCACGATGCTGGTTTTTGTGTTAACAAGCAATTGAACATTTGTACATCAAAGTCGTCAGTGGGGTAAATTTACTACTTCAATTCAGGGCTTTTGGCACTAAAATGTGCACAATTTTACATTTATCAGGCTCATGAAAATTTAAAAAAATATCTTACATCTGTTAATGATCACATTGTGGAGTCAAGACAAAACAGCAATGTATAAAACCATAAAGCTATAACCGGACCATGACTGGGTTGTATGTGGAAAAGGGATGGAATGGAAATACAGGAATGCAAAACATGCCTGCTGAAGCCTAAAAAAGCAACAGGCTAAATGCCACCTGATGTGCTTTTAAAAAGAGATCTTTATTTCACAGTAGTTTCATTGTGGGACTTACTGTTGGAAGTTGAAACTGTTTGCAACTTTACATACATGGAAATCCAGTAAATAATAGTTTACACTATAATGCAATCACTCTGTTTTACTGACATGTATGTTCTTTTTCTCCCTCCTTACTTTCCTGAAACTTTTTTTGTGTACACCCCACCCCCCTTTGTGTCTGTAAAAATGTCTCTCTTGCTCTTTCCTCTGTTTTCTCTCTCTTCTCAGTGGTTCAACCATGTCTTCTACTGAGAACTACACACAAACAACAGTCATGGCAACCCCAACCCAGCATCCCACAAAGCCGCTCGATGAACAGGAAGAAGAGTATCACACAACCCTCCTGGTCATCTACTCTGTGGTTCTGCTCTGCGGCACTGTTAGCTTGAGCCTGATGATGCACATCATGAGATACCGCACAGCTTCCTCCACCTCCTGCGCTGTGTACAACCTGATCTTTGCCCACTTCATCTTCCTTTTCACGTCGCCCTTCAGAATTTACTATTACGCAACTCATTACTGGAGCATGGGCTTATCGTGGTGTAAAACTGTGAGCGCCATGATCCATATTCACATGTACATGTCTTTTGTGCTATATGTGGTCATCCTTGTCACTCGTCTTTTGCCGCACTATTTCAAAGCTGCACGAGTAGTATCCTTCAACAGACTTCACGCATTCATCGGCAGTGGTTTGGTTTGGGTCACCATTTTAGTTTTAGCTCCTTGCCTCATCCATTTTCAATACGGCAAGGGTGATAAAAACAATTCTACCAACATCACACGCTGCTTTAATTTTGGCGACAGCATCAAGTTTGCCAAAGAGCTGAACTACTTCATAAGCACATCGATCATAGTGGTGGCTGTGGTGCTGACAGGCCTGCAGGCCAACGTCCTGTTGGTTTTATACAGGAGGTATCAGCAGAGGTGCACCTCTGAGCAGGACTTTGGAGCTCAACGGAAGAGCCTCCTGTTTGCCCTGATCATGGTAGTCTGCTATGTTCCCTACCATATTTTCCGCCTGTATTACATTGGGCACCCTAACTTCGAGAGCATCAATGAGGTTTTTTTGAGTCTGACCACTTTTAACTGTTTGGACATGCTCACCTTCTTGAGTAGGAGAACCTGCAACGCGTGCTTCCCAGGAAATAGGAGTTGAACAAAAAGTGAACGTACTTCTCGCACAAATGTCCATTCGACGCACAAGAACAGCTGTAAAAAAGGACTTTATGTTTTTATTGTTTATTACTTTTTAAAGCTTTGCTTAAGGATATGTTTTGGATCATTTGAAGTTGGATTCTGTGGAACTGTTATGAATCTTACCTCACTGTAAAAAAAACATTTCAACTGATTAAGTCTTAAAATCTTATATCGAACTCAAAAGTATTTCTGATTTTGTTTTGAGACTGACACACCAAGCAAAAGCAGGATGAGTTAGACTAATTTTGGTCTGGATATTTTTCTTGTCAAGAATTTTTTCTAAATGCAATTGTCTTACTGCACTGGCAGATTATTTCACTTAATTTGAGAAGATTTAGACAATAAACTAGTAATTTTAACTTATTTCTTAGATAACTAATATTTGCAGTGCTGTTGTAGATAGCTCTTCAAACAACTTGAACAGCTTTACTTGCAAAAATGTGGTTCATGTGAACAAACCTTTGCATTTTATATTTGGTATTTACAAGCTTTAAAATGCGGCAGCAGTTCGCTGTAGCGGTTCTTGACCATCCTGGGCAGTCCTGTCACTCTGAAACGTTTCAGTTTTAGTCTGGTCAGAGTTCAACTCTGTTTCATCAAATGGAAATTGTTGGAAGATTGATTTTCAACAGGTAAGGTATTCATTTATCATAACTTTTCCATAAAAGCGCACTTCAAAAGATTCAGTTCTATCCTTTAAAAACAAACAAAATGACTAAAGCACTTACCTGAACCACTTGATCTACTTCACTAGTTGTAACGCAGTTGTATTTATATTTAAACTGTATAACTTTTTATATATATTCTTATTATTTTTGTTACTGATATCTTGTTTGTTAGCTGAGTGAGCAGAGACAGAGAGACTATGGACAAATATTAAAAAGTTTTAAAGTTGCTTTTTAATTTGTGTTTTAATGTGTTAAATCCTGCAATTATTTTTTGTCCGAAAATAAAACTTTAATCTGAACTCGACTCAGAAGTGATGAATCCCTGCCACCTGCTGGTTTTTGTTTGCAGTACACATTTTAGGGTTAGGATGTTGAACCAATTGTACTGGAAGTACAAACTTATTTTTCATCCAAAGACCTTGATTTTTCAAAACATATTTGAATACAAATAAGAAAGATATCATTACTGCATGTATATTTGTGTTGTCTAAATGTGAAAAAAGCTTTAGTTTGGTACTTAGAAGGAGAATGAAACTTTCTCCACGACATCTTGTTAAACATCACCTCGGATCTCCACCTTCTTTACCCAGATTGTCAGAGGCCCTGCCTAACACTCACATGCATACACACACACACACACCTGGTGATCTTTCTCTTCTCGTTTTATGGCGCTGGGTTACTGTTTAACATCCCCACCCTGTTTTGCGTTTGTTTAGTAAATCGATCTAATGACAGAACTATGATGGCGCCATCCAATGTGTCGCTTCATGGATTATAGGCAGCTCAGCTCTCTAACCTTCTATTTTAATGTTGTCAAACACTTTACACTGTTCCAATGCTCAGTCTTTTTTAGTCCAAAGGCACTGATTTACTGTCAGATCACAGTGATCATCCTGGATAAATGCATGTGCCAGACGGAAACAGAAACACAGGTAAGCCGAACTTTTCTTTGCTGTTTTTTTTAACTGAACTGAGTACAGTAAGAATTGTTAAGGTGCTGATAGAGAAGCCCTTGTCAGATTTCAAAGAGGTGCACATTCCCTAAAATCATGTGGTTTTATATTTTGGTGGTTATAGTAAGCCTCCAAGTTCAGAGGCAGCGGAGTTGCCACTTTACAGTATGATCCTAACATGGGCAGGTTTAGACCAGATAAGAAAGACTCACTTTGTCACGAATGCTGTGCTGTAAAGATCATGTGATAACCACCTTCACATGGACAAGGATATAAACAAGAACAGCACATTGGTCTGTTTTTTCTCTTTTGAAGCTCTACCATTTCTTAGAAATATAGAAAATCAGACATTATTTACCCCAAGTAAAGGAATTGTAATTTATGTAACATAATGTAGCAGACACTCATAAATTAACTTTTTTTAAAGCTAAAACCATTTTATGATTGGAAAAGTGTTGCTTTGAGTAATGCAGAGGCAATTAAAAAATTGTTGATTGGCTTTTCAGATTGGAGTGAGCATTTATGTTGAACACTCTTACATGATGCAGGTACTGTGCTGCTGTGGGACTGAGCTCCACTGTAAAAAAAAAAAAAAGATCATTAGTTATCAGGCATTGTTCTGTTCATGTACCAAAATGTGAGCCTCATGTGTTGTATGAAGAAATTTGGCAACTTAAATTGATAGTTTTGTTAAAATGTAGTAAATGGTGATGCTTTTATTCACCTGCAAGCGTGTAAAGTTTGGCGGGGAATGCCGTACTGATAAAATATTTTACTGTTGCTTAGGTAACAGGAAGTGAGGCTTTATAAGCGCAACATGGGTGGCTGATCATCATCTGCGACTATTAAAACCTCTAGTTTAAATAGAGGAGCTGGTATTATGGCCAGTTCACAAGGAGATTGCTTTTTAACACAGGCTTTTATGGCTGCAGGGTACTTTCGGTTGATAGGCAGAAGCAGCGTTTCGAAGTAATTCTGTGTCCTGGAACAACACTCATTTCTATGAATGAATCAAATAAGATTTTTTTATATACAAAAATAGTTGTAATATTAAACCTTTTTGGGGTTATGTTTTATTAAAATGGTTGTTTTATGAGATAAATAGTGCGAGTGAAGGAGAACACGTTTAGCTCATCAGTTTCTTGGTTTTGACTATTGTATTTTTATCCATTCAAATATTCAAACAAAGAAGTTATTTTACTTTCTCTTCTTCAAAGTGTTGGCCGGGGGGAAAAAAAGGCAGAATAACTTTATTAGTTTGGCTTTTTTTCACCTGCTGCTGTTTAAGTCAGTGTTTTCTTTTTTTTTTTTTAAAGAAATTTGATCCAGCCTTTTAAATTATGCAAAATCTTATGCAACATTCCAAAATCTTTTGGGATTTATTCACCCCAAATAGGTGCTGAGAATGAGTTCCTGCTGCTACAGTGATTTTAGCTCCGTATATTTAAATCTGCCAAAGTTTTAACCATTTTTGTGTTTAGTGATACCAGTTGGATGGGGCAGCCGTCTTGAATTGGGCTGACTTCAAAAGTTAACAAGCTGTAAACCCAGTAAATACTTTTTGAGAGTTCTGATATAAAAATTCCAGTGCTTCATAAGATATTTCGCTCACAGACAGACAGTTGATTCTAAGAGTTAATGACAAAGTTTTAAAAACAGATCTCACGAGATCACTTGTAAAAATGTGACGAGTCAGTAAGTCTGACCAAACTATGTGGTTAAACTATAATTTGTCTGTCATCTCTTTCACTTCCTGCCACCTTGTATCTCGCCTCTTTTTATTAACCACTTCATTCACCCTTAGATAATAATAATATACATGTGCTTTTTGCGATAAAGATCTTTTGAATAGTCCAAAATCTAGAATATATAATATAATATATGTATGTTAGGCCTGTTCAAATACTCCTTCGCTTTATTTCTCATTGGCCTTTTTGTTATAAATCCAAAGCATCAAATCACTCGTAATACTGTCTCTTATCATTTACAGCCTCTGTAACAATGCCCAAACTGATTGCCTCTCAAACACTCAATAAGATTTAGTGCAATGAAACCTTCGATGTAGAATGAGTGGGTGAGAATATTTAACTAGTTTGTGCCCTTTCAGAGAATGATTGTAGCATCTCTGCCCTAAAAGAGGAAGGTGGAGGGTGGGGGAAGGGTCAGTTTATTTTTAATTTGCACTAGTAAAACAGCTATCAGAGGTGTGACATACACCAGGGATTAAGATCATCTGTAAACTAAGAAAATGAGGAAGTTAGAGCTAATTTGGTCCAACCTTGTAAACATTATGTGCAATCTCATATGATTGTATAAGATCTTGTAAGATGTGCTCTCAGACTGGGTTAACGGTGACTCTCAGCTACTACCTCACCAAATTTGGGTCAATATTAGCAAATTTGCTCCCAGTTTTTATTCACTTACAATATAGAGCATACACATATTAAGTGTTTTATGCAATGAAGTTAATTTGAATATTCTAAAAACTAGAATTCTAGTTGTTCATTATCTGTTGAAGCCATTTTGAAGTAGGGTCACTTTAAAAGTTAATGAGCTGTAAATGAAAATCTTAATCTCCGATCATCTCATTCAAGTCTGCCCTGTGATTTACTAGATATTTTGCTAACAGATACACAATTGAGTATTTTATGGCAACACTTGCATGATCACATAGTGCTTGCAGTATGCGTTGGTAAAGGCTTCTAACTTTTATCGCATCAAATTTTTACTAAAATCTGTAAAACCTGAGTTAGAGTTTGATAAGGTCGCTCACCTCCAGAGGCTGGGGATAAAAACTATAAAGGTTTTGCTTTCAAGTGTAGTTGATACTGTTCTTTTTAAAAGTTCTTTACATTTGCACAGATAATACTAGAAATATGTCAAATAAAAAAGTTTAAAACAAAATGTATGTGTGGTGAGTGTGTGTAAGAGTTATCAGTGTTTTCCATTAAACTTTGTATCTTTATAGACTTTATCTCCTAAGGTGATGGGGATATTACTTTAGTTTTGATAAGATTAGGAATCCCCGCACAAGCACAAACACACACAAATCACAGAAACCATAAATGTTCAAAAAAATGTTCTTGTACATCAACACAATTTTCTGTGCACATTCACTTAGAGAACATGCAGTTTTTTCCCCGAAATACACTAGCAAGAGAGAACATAAGGGGAAGTAACTCCTTTACCCCTATCGCTTCATCCTTGTTAAAAGTGTGAGAGAAAAGAACAGATAAGTAAGGTACAATAAGGTAAGAAGTCTTGGCTCCAGCTCCACCCTACTTTGTGTTCACGACCCAATCAGATGAGATTACAGACCTGTTATGCCAAGGATCTTCCTGCTCATATCTGTGAGAATTAGCTGAAACTGAGATAGGAAGACAGAAACAAAGAGAAAGAAGGACTGAGGAGAAGACAGGGCAGCTAAAATCGAAACAGGGATGAAGTATCCTATTGCTCAGAGTAAATCTTTGTTAGATATGGAGGTGGCCAACTATTGCGAAGGCCTGGATCCATCATACAGCACACTGGGCTTTGAGAACGCAGAGGTGCTCTATGGAGGAGGAGGTAAGTGAGGCTTCATGCAGAACACCTACACACAAAAACACAAAGAAACTCACAAAAAAAGTGGTATGCAGAGTTGAAAATGATCATCAGCTGATGTGAAACTGTGTTCACATACATTGACAGTGTATAAATCATATTCATACAGATGTGCCGCCAAATTAAAAGCCCTGCTCGACTGTCTGAAAATCTTTTTAGAAGCAGACTCTGGGTTGAACTGTTCTCCTGAGCAGCACCTACACATATCTTATTGTGGACTCATGAACAGAAACTTTGAGTGTGTGTGTGTGTGTGTATTTGACAAAAAACTTACTGTCAAAAGTCTTAAAAATAAAATTCAAACAAACCAGGTGTTTTGAAGGATGAAGGATGTCAAAATAGAAGTTTTGAGCAGAGAGCAAAGATGAGTTTTAGGGGAAATAAGGATGCAGAATTTCATGGGGAAAATAGCTCCCTGACTGTGAAGCACAAATATGGAAATACAATAAAATTAAAATGCAGAAAGTGGCAAATATTTCTTATACCAAATTTCTTTTGGGTGTAATGTTTGCTCTGGGAGAATGCAGGTAAATATACAAATAACACATTTAACAGTAAAATTTACATTGATTATTGACATTTTAACCTTTATTTCTCAAGACTTAGTAACTTTCCAAACATTTCGTTTTAAATTTAAAATGCTAGTTCAAATTGTTAAAATCTAAAAAATGGTGTCCCACAAGGCTTTATATTAAGCCCAATCCAGAGCCCATTGGTCAATTGTTGGAAGTTGGTTAATCATTTCACATTTATTGCAGGGAAAACTGAAGGGAAGAAGCAGCCTGAGTGGATTGTACAAACCCACAGAGAAAACACTATATGTTGTCAAGAAGTTGCTTCTTTTTTCATTTTGTTTTCATGGTGGAATCACTGTGTATATCTCAGAAAGTCAGGCAGGCCTCATCCTTCAAAGACAAAGTGAGGAAATTACTTCAGGATTATTAACAAACTCAACATAAATGTAGCATTAAAAAAAGCAAACAAAATAAACATTTTAATGAATTTATAGCGTTATTGTTCACTGCATGTCTTTATTTCCTTACAAGGCAAAGGCTTGATGTTGCTGTTTTCAACTTTGAATGTCTACAGCCTCTTTAGCCTCTTTGTCACATTTACCCTCACTCCATATTGTTATTCCGATTCAATTAATTTCAAATCCAAAGTCCTGCTAAAAATGCAGAGGAAAAAAGTCTTTCACGGGTTTATGGAGCTGGCATGTTAAGTTAAGCTGGTTATTTCTTGTTACTTTAATATGAATTCTTTCAAAGCATATGGAAATTTTGTCCAAATATTATTATTTTTTTAATCAAACTGATATATTAAAAATTGTAACAAAACCAGAAACTAAATCTCCAAAACATGGCTGGTCTGTCACTAGTGGAGTTCAGTAGAGTAGAGTAAAGGTGTTTGGAAGTTGGAGAAATATGCCATAAAGATACTGACGAGCGAACACACATCTAAGTGAAACAATGACATCACAGCAGCAACTGATGAGCGAGTTTGTCAAACATTAACACATCTCCCATAAGTATACAGGACAGGAGAGAGACGTGCTTTAGGAGAGGAAAGTGAATGTGTTTGAAGGTTGTCACAATCACAGTGTGATCATGTTGTGTTCGCTCTGATATGTATCAACAGAACAATAAAAATGTAAACTCTTGTGAAAATTACAGTTTCAATCATTGAGAAAATACCACCGCTGGTGTAATCATTGTAAAAATAAACATACTTGTATAAACTGTGGCAATGAAGCCTACGCCCGGTTAATA
Organism: Cynodonichthys magdalenae; assembly: GCA_031762555.1. Lineage (NCBI taxonomy): Eukaryota > Metazoa > Chordata > Actinopteri > Cyprinodontiformes > Rivulidae > Cynodonichthys > Cynodonichthys magdalenae. Next base: position 18,195,871 of record JARVJO010000165.1, on the reverse strand, counting down.
AATATTTTTTCCCCCTGATTTACAGATCTACAAATCAATCATGCACAATAAACACTGCAGCTACAGAGACCTTCAAAATACTTTGCAACCACACTGTGTGCAAAAGATTTATCAAGTAGAGTAGCATTATTCATATTAATGTACTCAAGGTTAATTTTTATTAGGGTGACAGCGGCTACAAATATTACAAAAGTATTGTTTCAAAAATTTGAGGTTTGGTTTTATTTAGCAAGCCTTAATCTGATTTAAAAACATCAACAGAAAATTCCAATATGGTTCTAAGAAATCTACATGTATCTTTTGTTAAATCACATACTCAACAGAACTACTTTTAGTTGTTTGTGCATCTTTGCCCAAGTGTGTTAATTGAGATCATGCAGAATGTGGAGATGATTTTGTGAGTTTTTTTTTGTTTTGTTTTCCAGAGAGCATGCCAACAGAATCAAGCCACACGGGCCCAGATGGGCTGAGCAGTAACTGTGCAATCTGTGGAGACAAAGCAACAGGGAAACACTATGGGGCCTCCAGCTGCGACGGCTGTAAAGGCTTCTTTAGACGCTCCATACGCAAGAACCATGTGTACACGTGCAGGTACGAACAACCAACATACATTAAAAATGTACTCATGTTCTAATACTGTACTGATGAAAATGTCTGTTGTAAAAAAAACAACAAAAAAACAAAAAACAGTACACCTAAAGATATATGTAATATTTCCATTAATGACAAGTATTATAGATAAAACGTGCAACTAACAGGGGTTAGATAAAATAATACACACTTATGTGCACATGATTTAACATACAGGCACACATTTGATTTCCAGATGTCTTGACGTTTCTTATGAACTGCACATGCTAGTTTAGCTCATTTTCTTACCTAGTGATGTGCATTAAGTCTTGCTCTGTAGAAAAATTGCTAAACTATTGATTGTTGTGTTCAGGTTCAACAGACAGTGCATTGTTGATAAAGATAAGCGGAATCAGTGTCGTTTCTGCAGACTCAACAAATGCTTTAGAGCTGGCATGAAAAAAGAAGGTAAGACAAATAAAAGACACTAAATGTTGCCCTTTATCAGCAAAAGGATCATATGCTCCTCAGTTCTGATATGTGTAATGGGTGTAGAGATAAAAAATAGGTAGAGACAGATTGCATCTTTCGTATTAATATTATCTGATGAATTCCACAAAGCTTATTTTAGTTTTGTCATCATGACAAAGACGAGGTTTAAAACAGGTAGAAATGAAGAACAAAAAATGCTAGTCATGATATCAAGGCGTCTTGAAGATAATCGAAATTGGTTTAACCATAAAACAAATGATTACTTTGTGTGTATGTGTGTGTATTTATGAGGGGTATAGCCTTGCCACAGGGTTTTATGACACCCAATTGTGTGTTATTGAGACATTTTGTTCTGGACTGCAACTGGTTAACGTTTTACTCACGTTGCTGATGCCAGCATGTATGGCTGCTCTCCTAACTATTAACTGATTGCAGTGTCTGTTATCATTTCCATTCTAGACCCCACCCCAAGTTTTTCCACTAATAAAACACCAAGCTAAGTTAATACTTGGAATCTTGACAGAGGGTGTGCGTCAATACTTACAAAAAAATTATTACCTTTTAGACGTCTGTTGATAGTTTTTCATTTGTTCTATAAAAAACATTTGTAAATTTATGTACATTTGTTTAGATGTTGAACTACCTTTGTATTGTATTTGTTAACTTCATTAATTTATTTGTAATATTTATGTGAACAAAGCACTGAGTTCAAACTTATTTTCTCAGGAAAACATTATAGTACATTACATGTGTCATTGTATTGTGAGATACTGTAACTTAGTGTATGATAACCTGACATATTGTATCATAACCTATTATAACCTAGTGTATTACATTGTAATGCACTGTATCATGATGTTACATAAGATAATGTATCGTAAGATAACATATAGTAATGTATCATACTTTATACTATGATAATGTATCATTATTGTAACATACTATAATGTATAATGTGTCAAAACGTAATGTAAGGTATTGTATTATAATGTATCGTATTGCATCTTATTGTATTGTGACGTGATGTGATGTAACGTCACGTAACTAACGTGACGTGACATCCCAATACAATGTGATGCAATACAATACGTTACAATACAATACATTACATTCACAACGTATTGTATCATAACGTATTGTAACATATCGTGTTGTATCGTATTATGTATCGTAAAGTATCTTAATGTATTGTATCATATTGTACAGCATAGTAACGTAACATAACGTAACATATTGTATCGTAACATAACATATCGTAACCCATTGCATCACAACGTAACATCACATCCCAATGTATCATATCATATATTTTTCTATTTTGCACTTGTTTCACAAATACACAGAAGACATATAAAAAGCATATATATATATATATGATTTTATTTATATTTTTTTCTTAGCTGTACAGAACGAAAGAGATCGGATCAGCTCTCGAAGAACTAGTCCTGACTCCCAAGACCTTCCAACCATTACTGTTTTGGCTCAGGCCGAATCATTATCCCAACAGGTAACAATATTATTATTTTATGTTTGTTTGTTTTTTGACAATCATGTAAAGATGACCTACAATATGTTATTGTGTAAATTTATATCAGCCTCAGTCCTTGAAACATCATATGTGATCATTTTTCTTTTTGTTCCAGCAGATCACTGCTCCGACAGGACTTACAGACATATCAGACCTAAAATCGGCCACCGTAGGGGATATATGTGATTCTATGAGGCAGCAGCTGTTGGTACTGGTTGAATGGGCCAAATACATTCCGGCTTTTGGAGAGTTACCACTGGATGATCAGGTAACAGGTCATAATATTAATGAGTAAAATCAGTGACTATGGTACTGGTTGCATCTAATCAGAAGTAAAACTTTACAATTTGATGGTGTGTGAGAAGTGTTGGTAACGTTAGTAAAAAAAAAAATAAAGATGTTTTAGTTGTAACCTAAATAGATTATTTTTATTCAGCAAAATGCACTTGAGAAGCTGCTGAGCAATGTTTCTATGTTATGTTGTGTTACTTGAGACTAGCTAACATGGTGCTTTGCTATGACACTGTATGTGTCAGGGCAAAAATAAAATAACTGCATGAGTGTTCGTCCTCTTTGGTTGATTGTGTATTTGTGTGTGTATTTCCCCAGGTGAGCTTGCTCCGGGCTCATGCAGGTGAACACCTTTTGCTAGGAGTCACCAGAAGGTCAATGCCATTCAAGGACTTCCTGCTTTTAGGTAGAAACTAACCAGTAATTTGCCATCATACTTCCATGTGGTGTAATCACGTGTCAGTCCTAATGTGTGAAAACTGACAATGATTAACCAAAACTTTTTTTTGTTTTGTTTTCTTTCTTACTTTCTTGTTGTATCTTCAGAGGTGTTCTTTGTAAATTACATTATTAATTGATGAAATACGAACCAACAGCCTACTGTAAACAAAGCTGTCACTTAAAAACTGTTTACTTTGACTGAAGCTATTTAAACAGAACCTCTCAAGGCTGCAACAATCCCAGCAAATACATGCCAGTGTCCCACCTTACCACATACCTTTGTCTTTCACATAACTCTTCTCCACGCCGCCTCTAACTATGTGCACTAATTCTGCAGGTAATGGCTGTGTGATACACAGGAACTGCCCTGAACCTGAGATTTTCAGGGTAGCCAACAGAGTCTTAGATGAGCTGGTTCAGCCCTTCCAAGATATTCAGATAGATGACAATGAGTATGCAGCTCTGAAGGCTATTGTCTTCTTTGACCCAGGTAAGGATTAAATCATAAAAGTACCATAGCCCATTAGCTACTAATGCATATATGTTGTTATTAAATGTGCCTTTTTTGTCTTCCCTTTGGAGGAATGTACCTTGGGAGCTGTATTATTCTAAGAACATGATCATGATTGTGATCATAAATGGTGGTCATTAAAAAAAAAGGTTTAGTAATAACATTAGCTTGATTACAAGTGAAATGCATTTTTTTCCCCAAGTATTTGATTTACCTTGTAACAGACAAAAAGACCAGTTACTGACTAAATATATAGGTAATCTGTTTTTTACTTTCTTTGTGGGGTTTGATGCTACAACAAAACAGTGATCAGGCCTGTGTGTGAGTGATAGTTTGTTGTAAAATATCTTATGAACCAGATTTAGTGTGGTAGTATCTGAGCATCATCTTGAACACAAACTCAAAGTTTATTTATTTTTTTACTACAGTTAATTTTCTACACATCATCAGATTTTGTTATTAGCTACTTTGTACTTAGTTACCCTATCTAAGACTTAATTTATATATATATATTTATTTTTTTGTTGGTTTTTGTGGCTTTAATGTTTTGTTTTCCTTTTTGTGCCACTAGATGTCACACATTGAACCTAGAAAGTAGAGATAAGATTTGGGAATTTATTATTGCTTGGAAATCTAACTCAGGAAGTATGTGTAACAGACAGTTATTTGTTATGATTATAATTAAAATACACATTAGTAAAATAACAATAAAAAAACTGATTTAAATAATTACATGCAGAGACCCACAATATCTAGTCTAAATCTTCCTTCAAAGTCAGATACCAATCCCCTCATTCCCTCTGTGTCTCCTTGACATTTTGACCACTATCCCTGCCCTGATCCTGTCATTCCAGTTCCCCTTTTTTCCAGCTCTTTCCATAAATCCCCTCATTTTGAGCTGATGCCCTAGTTTGAGCATAATCATTCCATCAGTTCCAGCCATATCCTCAATTCCACCCTAATCTGTTTTTTTTTTCTGTCTTGTCCTTCAATCCTGTCCTCTATCCATCCTTTCCTTTATTTGCCCATCTCTTCCCTGTCTGCAGATGCAAAATCTTTACGGGACCCTTCAAAAATTAAAGCTATGAGATTGCAGGTGAGTCACACATTATATTCTCAGGCTACAACTTTTTTTTGTATCATATTTATTAGCAATTCCAACAATTATTAAATAATAATTTTGCTTTTACATCTATTTCACCTTACATTATGTCATCAAACTCAGTTTGCTTACAGCGATGGGTTCTTGATGTTTGTGCGCATGTTTGCAGGTTCAGATGAGTTTGGAAGACTATATTAATGACCGTCAGTATGACTCCAGGGGGCGTTTTGGGGAGCTTTTACTCCTGTTGCCCACCCTGCAGAGCATCACCTGGCAGATGATTGAACAGCTCCAGTTCATTAAGCTCTGCGGCCTGGCCAAGATCGACAACCTGCTGCACGAGATGCTGCTGGGAGGTGAGAGCAGACGGCGTTTGTGCTTGTAATTCAG
>JARVJO010000165.1:18174718-18186518 GCA_031762555.1 Cynodonichthys magdalenae | reverse complement strand
AGATATATATGTATATATATATATATATACATTAGCTGATATATATATGTTTTTTTAAGGACACAATATGTAAAAAAAAAGTACTACAAATGTTTTGTTTTTATTTTAGAATGTATTTATTTTTTTTTTTAGTTTTTGGACATGTCGTGACAATTAATATCATGAATAATGAACTAAATGAAAATCAATTTGTCAGATGAACTAATAAAAAAAATTAGTAAGATATGAAGCCATGGATGTATTTTATTTTACACAATGGCATGTATGCTGGTGTCCAACCCAAACAGGCCTCAGTGGAAAACATTGGAATCAAAATTATTCAAGCTATTATAAAAGACAATTTTTTAGAGCAGAATGTAAAATGGATGTTTTAGAATACTAGACTGTATTGGACAATATTCAGAACAGATTTATTTCAGTAATTAGTTAAAGCATGTGCATATTAACTACATTATGGTGTGTGTGCTTTCATTTAATTTCTACTTTTGATAAAGAAAAGGTGACTTAAAGTGTTTGAAAAAGAAGATTTGTGTCCAATCTACCTAATACTAAAGGAAAAACTAAAGAAACTTTTTGTCCTGAATGAATGGGGAAAAAAATCACAACAGACAGAGGATGGCAAATTGACAGAAATATATTTCTGAACAGCTTCCCCACATGAAATAATTCTGTGGATGATTTGTCTATTATTTCTTTCATGGAAGTCATCATGCTTCACTGCAGCTCGGCTGGTTCTGGACATACACTTTGTATACAACGCTTTTTTTTTTGGCACGCTGCTGGATGATGCTGTTCACCTTAAAAAAACAAACCACTTTTCCCTCTTGTCCATCTGAGATTCCACACCTTGTGACGAACACTCAAATCCAACTATGATGCCACGTTATAATAAACGCTGAAACTGACCGACTGCATTTTTTAAAATCTGAGGATTTTTCTTGCCAACCTTCTCTATAAAAGCATTTCCAGTCATTTTTGTTTGAGTTTTTGTGTTTGTGTGCAAGTATACTTGCAGTGGATGAGATTGGAGGATAAAGCTGAGAGCTCTTTTTCTCTGTACGTTGTTGTGCAGCTCAGAAAAATAAAGAAATAAAAAAAAATCAGGGTATTTATAGCAGAGGAGATGATGTTGTCTAGAATCAACATGACCAAATCCTTCTATCAACTCCATAATGGACAAGCTACCTGGCTTAGGTCAAAACAACACCACCTACGATGAGCAGATGTGTGTAGGTGCATATACAGTATGTGTGTGCGCGCTCCTACCTGCAATTTATTTATAATCTGAGCGGGTGCATGCACACACACTCCCATATGTGTGTTTCTGGAAGTGTGTCCATGTGTGTTCACCCAGGGAGCTTTAATCAAAGGCCTATACTGAGAAGATGTGGGAGCCCTGTCTCTCTCTTTTTCCTCAGATAAAACTGAGTGTTAGCATGCCAGTCACATATCTCATCTGAGACGCGCCGCTCTCCTCCACACACCTCGCCCCGGCCCACACTGACAGCACACTATTACACACCAGTATGATGCTTGCTCCACCTGTGGAGGATGACAAGGAGGAAAGGAAAAAGGAACAAAGGGTGGACAGGGATATGGAATGCTTTTTCTCATTTAAAAGCTCAACTATTTGATTTATTAAATATATATATATATATATATTTGCAAAAACAACAAATTTCTCTGGGTTTAAAAAAAAGTAATTACAGTATGTGTTTATTCTACTTTTGCTCAAACAATCATTCTGAAATGCTTTTTAAAATGTCCATAATTTTAGGTTTCCAAATTTCTTTGAAAATAAAATAAAAATAATAAAAATGACTAAATAAATAAAATACTCTTACCTAAACTTGATACTATTGAACTTAATCTAAAAGCCTGGGTCTATTTCAGACACGGTCACATTTAATTTGCACAAATTCAGTGGTATTAAGTTGTATTAGCATGTATTTTTTATTTTTATTCATAATAAAAACAATATAAAATTTGAAAAAAAAAACTGCAAGACAAACCTTTTTTTTTTTTCATTTTATTAATTATTTTTTAAATAAAAAGAAAATCCATCCATTGTGCAACCGATTCCTCTTAAAACCACTAGATGGCAGTGTAAGCCCATCGTTCCCTAATTTGTGACATAATGGCTGTTGTTATTTTGTTACATAAATAAATAAATAAATCCATCTTATTGACAATTTCATTTATAAGATTGAAGCATTTCAGGTGCATATTAAATACTATTTTTGCTTTGAAATACACACAAAAAGTGAAATTAGACTTACTTTAAAAAAATGTATTATTGTATCTTATTATTGTTTGAGTTTTCAACACAAATTTATGATCAAAACCTTGTATGCAACCATATAAGCAGAATTTGAAGAAGTAAATTACAGTGTGTTCAGGTGCTTTGATTATTTTGTCTAAAAATGACGAGAAACATTTGCGGTGTCACGTTGGGCACAAGCATAATGATACAGTCTGAAGAGCCTGGCATGTGACAGTGACCTCAGATTACAGCTGGAGAATCCAGACTTTCATTCCTCACAAGTGCATTTACCCACAATTCCCCTCTGCCTCTAACGTATCCAGTGATTCCTTCCCTCTTGAAGACAAGGTGAGATGGTCTGAATCTCTGCCTCCCACTCTGGAATGAATTTAAAACCGTCTCCTGATGGATTTCATGTCCCTGTGTTGTATCTGTGTGTGGTTTCTGATTATACCACAGGATGAATAAAGACAAGAAAAAAATAAATAAAAACACAGCGACAGCTTCATTTCCAAAGCTGAGTTCACATAAATGAGGGATTAAAGCGAACCGAGTTGAGGGTTCGGCTTCAGCCTTCAGTGACAGTTTTTCCTCCTTGTGTCTACTTTTACTGGTCTCGCCTTTTTGTCAGTCAACAGATTAACTTTTTGTCCTTCACTTTTAACATTTTATCCCCTGTTCAGAATCTCTATTTTGATTTTGTTACTGCTTACTTTGCCTGCTGAGATAATCCACACAGATAAAAAATATAGGAAAAACTGCTTACTAAACAAATAGCAGAACACACACACACAGTGATTTACATAGGTTCTGGGAGCTGAGGCACACTACATCATGTTGATGTGGAACAGGTTAGAGCAATGAAATTAGGGGTTAGGGCCACTCCGGGGTTTGCATGTGTGTGTGTTTGCAGGGGGGTACATTAGGGAAATGAAAAGGGGTGGACCACTGATGGGCTCTGAGATGCAGACTTGTTAGAATAAAGGAAAATAAAAAGGACAGGAGGCAGAGGAGATGACAGGGTGGATGATAAGATGAGTAGAGCTGTAATGAAAATGGTCCTGTGGTACCCCGAGATTATACGGAGAATGAGATTGGAGAGAAAGAGGGGCAGACGCCAAGAGGAGGGGTTCATCGTGAGAAGAAGGGGTTGCAGGGATTTTGAAGGCGAGTGGGTAAAAAAAAAGGGAGAAATATGAAGACTCGTATATGATGAACCACGGTGAAAGTCAACTGGAACAGACACACGGCGAGCTGGTGTGAAGGGGGGGGGGGGGTGGAAAGGGAGAGAAGAAGAGAAGAGGTATTACAACTCGGAACGATGCAGCTCCACTCTGAATGATAAGTGTCTCGCACACGCCGGGTTATGGGAAGTTCACACAAACAAATGACTCCCATTTGCCAGAGGCGAGGGACACAATTGAGAAAGAAGGGACAAGAGAGAAAAGTAGGAGGAAAAAAGGAGAGACGGGACGAGGAGGCAAAGGACTGAATCCTAGAGCCGCGATTTCAAATAACTCCATTTGCATTGAGAAAATTCAAACCTTTTTTTTTTACTCGTCCAGAGTTTTCAACAGATACTGAAGCACCTTCAATCCAAACGACATTAAGCATGCTGTAGTGGAGCACACAGGAAGCCTTTGCTTGGGATCTTAAATTATTGGAGGGCTATGGACCTTGGTCAATAATGCAAAATGTATTACAAATTGAAGGTGGGCTGTTTTTGGCACGATCAGAGGTGATATCAAACAGTAATAAGGCTGCATGGATACTGCCCTTATTTAAACACTTGGAGGCAAGGAATCAAAGCCCAGCATGGCTGAATGGCTCGCTTTGAAATGTCTTCACTCCAGTCGGCTTTAACCAAGAGTCGGCACATTTTCATTCACAGCAAACAGAGAGCTGTTTCTGCCTTTTACTCTCACAGTTTAGATTCAATCAGATGCCACAGTGAAGCACTACATTTGTTGTGGGGAAACAGTAACAACCTATTTTTATTACCGAGTCTTGACGTACCAGTAAACTTGGTCTGGGGTCTGCTGCAGTGGTTTTCAGTGTGTGGAGGACTAGAAGCGTGTCTTACAAGCTTGTAACAGTCAATTGGATAAACATGATAGATATTTGCATGTTTTAATCCTTGATTATGACAATTTTTAGCAAATACAGCTGGAAAAAACGTGTTCTTTACTTCGGTGCTTGTCGAGAACAAGGAAACAAATACAGCATTTAGACTTGAATGTTAAATGTATGTAATAGGGACACACAATACCACAGCTGTACCAAATACCGACCAGTTTATTATGTTGTGTGTTTGGCCCCGAATTCAGGAAGCAATCTCATCATAAAAAACATTCTTCTTGAGCCCTGCTCCTTTTCCGGCAATACGTCAGATTCTGGGGCAGAACTCCCTGAACTAATCCAGAACTGGGCTCAGTAACAACAGTTCTGATTATTAGTGGAAACAAAAGTTAAGTGTTGTGAGTGATTAAGGCATATATTAAGTAATGTATCAAGGAGAGCACACTTTGTTTGAGCTGACCATGACGTCACTCAAACCAGATTGCACCTCGTCTAAATCACAGTTTAATCATAAAAATAGATAATTACGCAAAATCTTTCCTAGTTCTCCTAGGAATAAAACAGTATGTGTGATGCAATAAAAATCAGTTATAAACAGAATAAATTTCCTTCACTGCTGTAGAGGAAAGTGAAGGAGCTGCAAATAAAATCCAGAAGAAGTTGGGACTAGAAGTCCCAGTCGCTCAGTTCTAAAACAAGGAAGTGACTATCCTCTGCCTTCCTCCTGACCTTCTCCTTATGAGGCCTTTGTTACTTGATAATCTGAAGAAAACACTTCCTGTCAGGCTTTACAAACAGCACAGCCAGGGTGCTGGTTAGTTACTTTTATAATAGGCTGCAATCATGTTCGTCACATTAATCACTGAGAAAATAAATCAGCAGAATGCCAATACTGTTTGTATATTTGGGGATTGATTTGTGTTACACCATAATGTGGTGCTGTCATTACTGCTGTGGGGAATTATACAGTGCAGCATCTGCTTACTGACAAAGACAACAGAATGAAAACAGTTGTGTTTATTCAGGGATTCCCAGTTACTAAAGGAATACGATGTGAAGACATTTTGCTGATGATGCAAAAAATACAACATATGCTTGAGATCAACATGCAAACTGCACACAGAAAAGATACGTTGCAGCATAACACTGCTAAAAAAACTGCCAAAAAACCCCAACATAATAATAATAATGCATGACTTTCCTAATCATTTCGTTGATGGTCAACACTGAAAAACCAAACAGCTGTATAAAGGTGAATCTGATTTTTTTTCTGAGTAAATTAAATTTAATCAACAGGAGAAAAAAATAAGATCAAAAAGGCACCTGAGTAAGTTCAATAAAATTACACATCAGTCACTTATCTGCAGCTCATGAGACTGTTGGGTCTTCATTTTGAATTTTATCATCAGAAACAAACCAAGTGTAAATAATTTGTCTTTCATAGGAGAGATGAGGCGTTTCATTTCCAAAACAGCTCTGGATCTAATTATTTTACCTCGAAATTAAACCTGAGCTCATTTAAAAAGGTACAAAGGAATTCACTGTAAGCGTGTAATTAATTTTATATTACTATTTACCTCTATGTCAGTTAATTATGGTTTCTATAAATGTGTGCTTCACACACAGACCCACATAACCTTTCTGAGGTATAAAAAAAACTGAAAATCTTACACATGACTTCCTGTCCTAATCAAGAGCTTTTTTAGCTCCTATCTGAAACCTACACATGACTGACTGCTTCAGTGGGGTACCTACACATCACGGATGTGTATGATGAGACACTTGTGAGTATGCACGCTTGCAGAAGATCACCAACCCTGCAGTGGAGCTGTGAAGGATATTAGGCTGCAATTGCAAAAAGATTTCAAAAACTGACATCTTTAATATAGAAAGATTACTGTGCGCAACATCACTTTGATTTGAGCTGAATACATTTTGCCCACACAGACAGGCTTCTGGACACCTCCGAGCTCTGCAGAATGGATGAAAAAGCCTTTGTAATACTCAGTGAAAATGCAAGAATTTGTTAACATGAATGCATATTCAATATATTTGAAAGCAAGAAAGTGAAACGTAAATGCCATTTCCGACAATTCCTTTTGACAGAAGCACACCTGCTTTAAGAATAAATGACTGATTCTTGTGCTTTTTCATGTCTGGTCATAAAACAGCTTGTCAGGAAATACAAGCTGTTGATCTAAACTTGAGCTTCAGCTTGTTGGGAAAACAACAAACCTGCATGTGGATATTTGGAAATTTTGGAAGTAGGAGGGATGTGCCAACCTAAAAAGCAGAGAGGTTGAACAAAGTTAAGCTTTTACACGAAGGATTATCTGTGGTGAACTTTCTGATCACAACTTGCACAGAACCACTGGACAAGCAGACACTTTGGCAAGATTTCAGGTGGCGCCTCTTGTTTTCTAAATTTCACTACCAATTTAAACACATTCACAGTCTAAGATTTCTTATCTTTAGAAACTAGTTTGTCCAATTAAAGTAGTTAACTATACCATTAATTTGAAACAGAACACCATAAGTTTACCCCATACCTGCCAAGATCTGCTGACAGCAATGAGGAACACCTGTTCATGTTAACCAGCAGTTGTGGACTGAAGCAATTGTTTTTCCAAAATCTTTTGTAAAACAAAGAACTCAAAACTGTAAATTTTACTAAATTCTTGAGAGGAATAAAACAACATAAAATCAGTGTTTTATGAAGGTAGAACACTGAAAACCAAACTTTAACCTGAACTGTACCTGAGATCAGAACTGAAACATTCATTTTGATTTCTATTACTCTGAGCACCAGTCTTGACTGCATCATGTGATACTTTTATCACAAAATATCCTCTGCACCATATAACAACTCATGTAATAACAAAAAGAACTGAGAAACCCACAGAAATCTGAGTAACCAGTGAATATTCTACAGACTAAATCATACTATACTCTGATAAATGTCATATCTGTGTATTCTTGTTCTTCTTTATTAGGTTGTTCGTATTTGGAATGCTTTCAGTGTTTACCTTACCACTCCTTGTGTTTCAGTTCTTTAATTTGGATTCTGGTCTATTATTATTATAGTTCCCTGTGTTATCTTTCATTCAGCCAGTGTTTTCTCAGTCAGCTGGTCACGCCCACTCTCACCTGTTCCAGTTAGTTCCCTCACCAGGTGTTTGTGATTAGGTTCATTTTAGCTCCTCTTTATAGTCTGTTTTTTTTTTTTTGTGGCTCTGCTGTTATCTCCAAGGTGATGTAAGTTTTGCTGCCCCGTTGGCTCCTTTTGTTTGTTTAAATAAGTATTTTTGTTTTTCAAGTTCCTTGTGGCTGCTTGCATTTGCATTCATTCTCACTGACTGAAACTTGACAATAAAAAGTTATAAAATATCCTTTTTTCTTCCCCCATTTGTGGCACCCCCTAGAATGAAGGCACCCTTAGCCTTTTTACCTATACTGCCGTTGCCACTTTATCACTTAGGAGAAAACTTCATGGTTCAGGGTTCCTTAACTCTATATATATATATATTAACATATATATTAGGGGTGCAATACACGTATGTGTATCGAACCGTTCAATACAGTGCTTTAAGTTCAATACACCCTTGTATCGAACAATACATATTTTTTAAATTTATTTTATCAACTTGTCTTCTGAAGATGCTCTGTGTTGAAGGATCAGTGGATCTGTGTTCGACTACCCCACCTAGGCTGCACTGTTGAGTGCTGATCCTCTGAGAAACTTGCTGTTTCAGCAAGATTTAATTTAAAAACTGTACTTTTGAGGTTAAACAAATGTTCAAAATTAATTCCAATAAATTACAAGTTAATCAAGGCATGGAAATTGCTTTTTTTTGTATCGAAAAAATATTGAACCGTGAGACTAAAGTATCGAACAGAACCTTGAATTTTCATTATCGTTGCACCCCTAATATATATATACTGTATATATTGATAGATACTGGAAAAATATATATATCCACTCTGCAAGTCTGTCAGGGACACAATGCATGTAAAACATTTGAAATTTGAAGTAAAAAGGAGAATTCAAGTTGCTTCATTCAAGTTGAGAACGAGTGCCTGCCTCAAGTGAAGGAGTTCAAGGATCTGTGACAATTGCTCACAAGTGACAATAAGATGAAGCAGAGGAGGGATTGGGGCATTGTCATTAATGAGGACGTTGCTCCAATATGTAGGAAAAAGAGCTGACTATAATGACAACGCTTTTGGTTTATTGGTCAGTCCACATTCCACCTCTCACCTGTGTTCATGATAGAAGGCTCAGATACTTTGCAGGGTGGCCTCTGCATCAAAAGGAATCACCTGAAATGTTTCGAGCATTTGATTAGAGTGTCTCCCAGACACCTATCACTGAGCAGGAACCCTGGAGAAGACCCAGACCTTGCTGGAGGCCTAAGAACACTTTGGGATCCCTGAGGAAAAGCTGGAGAGTGTTGCTGGGGACATGGGTGTCTGGGTTTCCCTCTTTTATTCGCTGCTTCTGAGACTCGATCTTGGATAAGCGGCAGAAAATACGTGGATGGACGAGTGATGCAAAAATAAACTTAGGAAAACAAGCAAATAATTTAAAAACATAAAACACCTTGTAATATTCTAATTTCTGAAAACTCCATTAATATTCATGATTTTCAACCTACCTGAAAATCTGAGCAGAAGATTGTTTAATTAGGGGGTAACATAAATATTAATGAAGTCAAAGAAATTGGACAGAAAACGCTTCAGAACTCCTTCCTTCTATTGATTAAGTGTATTTAGCAGCTGCTAAAATGAGCAGGTTTTACAGCTGTGTGTTATGAGCTGGAGTTTTACTGCAGGTGGAGGAGAACTGTGAAAGCTTTGGATAAAAATACAACATCTATGTATTTATGATGAAATAATTCATAACAATTCCCTGATGGTCTAACAGCTAATAAAATCACAACGGAGGTATATTTTTGTGAGAATCAGTCAAAAGTTGTGGCCCCGCTCGTAAAAAAAAAGACTTTGATGGCTTAAAATAAATTCTGTTATCACAGTTGTGTGGTACTCAGCGTGCGACTTGTCAGCAGCTAATCCAATTGGTCGATTCATTTGGTTAATTAGAAAACACTTCTAGAAGGTTTACATCTCATTTCCACATGATTAAAATAACATTCCTGATCACAGCAGCCTTCAATACAGCTGGTGTCAAGCACCGTACCGAGTCTGGGATTGCGGCAGGGGAAAAGATGTCAAAATAAAAGTCTCCCGCCTCAGGTCAAAATATTCTCAAATCCCTGAGGTGGACTTTGAGAATCAATCAGAAATAAAGTTTGTTAGTGCCGAGACTGGAATCTGAGCAGGACAAAAGCACCAGGGAGGTCCTTTATATAGCTAATTCTCTGCTATTTGAGATGTACATATTTCTTTGGTGCTTTGATAAGGCCTTGGGGACATGCATGTTTTAATTAGACCTGAGCAGTCTGAGCAGCCTGGTTGAACAGTTCATAGAAAACTTTGAACATTTTTTTTGTGCTGAAAAGCCTCTCTCTCTCTTTGTGACAGGCAATGTGTAATTAGTGGCATATGTGCATTTGCATATACGCACCCTGTGACATGTTGCATCCGATTTGAATAAAGAGACATGTCTCGATGTGATATCCCCGAAGTGAATACATGAATATGAGCTGCTAATTATACCAATCTTGCAAATGATCTATTTAAATATTTATATCAGTTCACTTTGCATTGTTTGCTCGTAGCGTTTTTAGTCAGTGAGTTGTGTGTGCTTGTTTGTGTCACTTCCACCTAAGCTGCAGTTGTCCTCTGTGAGTAAGGAGTGTTATCTCCTCGTATTGTTTCATTGGTGGAAGCATGTACCGTCTCAATGCAGGAACACGGTCTCCAGTGGAGACAAACAATGTGAGATTCTGATATTTATAAAGATTTTTTTTTAAAAAGGCAGGCCGTAAAACCACAGTTTGACAAGCTGATGACAACGTTTCCATTTATAATTTAAATATTATGAAAGTGTGCGACATCCGCACACGAAAAGCTGCAAAAACTACACCCTACTAAAAGTTTTTTTTTATTTATATTACTTGCAAATTAAAATAACACCCACACAGTTACCAAGCTGTAAATTAAGTATTCCTGTTGAAAATATTTTTCATACTCAAAATGCTGGGGATGTTCTTTGCCCGCTGATATTCATAACTGTTAATAAGGATTCTCTGCTTAGTCTGTTTGACAATAAGTCAGGAATAATTGCCTCCGTTGATTGTACCAGGAAAATTGAACACTTGGTAAATGTCTTCATTAAAGTGCCCATCACATCCACTGCAGTCAGTTGTGTTAAAACCAAAAACAACAACAAAAAAAAAACAATAGCATTTTTAAAATTTACTCACAAAAACATGCAAATACAACAAAAGCATTTGTTTTGGGTCTCGTCCTTTATACATATTGTTTTTTATCTCTTTGTTGTTCTGGAAGGTACTGTTTTATTGTATGTTGATTGGTTGGGGGGCAGGATTGGGCTGGGTGGTACGTTTGGACCTCTCAAGCCCCTGCAGTGGGACAAAATGTTTTAGGACACAGAACCTCAACATGTTTGAGTGGGTGAATGAAAAAGATTGTAAAGTGTTTTGCAGAACCAGGGTTGTATAGATCAAAGCAAAACAATTACAAATCCTATTTTTATTTCACAGAAAAGACCTGTAAGAATTATCACTAGAAGAGATTACAGCCATCCATCAAGTACATTAATTTATCAATTGAAAATTTTGAAATTCTTTGACTTGGTTGACAATAATATTTTATAGGTTATGTATAAGGCTCACAAAAACATATTACCTTCTAGCATCCAAGTAAATTTTGTTAAGAAAGAAAGTCATTATCTTAAGGGGATGGAAATGTTTG
Source organism: Cynodonichthys magdalenae (assembly GCA_031762555.1). Lineage (NCBI taxonomy): Eukaryota > Metazoa > Chordata > Actinopteri > Cyprinodontiformes > Rivulidae > Cynodonichthys > Cynodonichthys magdalenae. Next base: position 18,175,279 of record JARVJO010000165.1, on the reverse strand, counting down.
TGAAGCCTTGGTTTCGTACCAGTCTGAAGTCTGAGAGATGTACTTTAATCCAGGGAATAGGATTGTGGAATGGTCTGGAGGATGATGTTAAAACTGCCAGATCTATGTACATATTTAAATGGTGCAATATTATGTGTTTCTTAGGCATATATTTAAATTCTATACCATAATAAAGTAACTATGTCACCTTTAGTTGTTTTAAAATGCTGTTAATATGTTTAAATTGAAAATAAACTTGACTTCACGTTCTATCCATTTCTAAATGCTTTGAAATTGGTCTCTGTCTCTTTAAGAACTTTCCTCAGATTCTGTCCCGCCCATTCAGCACATCATCACAGCCGCTTCTTTCTACAGGACTGTTTACAACCTGAAGCGTCGTAACAGACTTTGTTGTAATGATAATAAAAAAAGAAGCAACATTATGCAATATCTGTTTTGGAAAATTGCATGTCAGGATACATATACAATACAACCTTATTGTCGGACCGGAAAGCATGTTTTCTAAAGAACCGGAGGATTACAGAGAGGACGTTTCAGCTGGTAAGATTATTTCAGTCATCC
>JARVJO010000165.1:18128935-18170448 GCA_031762555.1 Cynodonichthys magdalenae | reverse complement strand
GATAGATAGATAGATAGATAGATAGATAGATAGATAGATAGATAGATAGATAGATAGATAGATAGATAGATAGATGCCTGTCACAATAACCAATTTTGAATAATAAACTGTTAAATTAAATTAACAATAATACTATTTGGAGACTGTTTTATACTAATATAATGATAACCACACCCCCATCCCCACTTACAAAGCTTATGGAAGTTTATGAAATTTTCTAGGGATCTGTGGATTTTGGGCATTTTAAGGTTTGGTATGTGTTTGATTTACTCACCCTTCATTAGTTCAGCTCCTGTCCCTCTGTTCCTCTGTCTCCTCCTCATCAGCATTCTCTCTTTGCTGTAAAGCCTGTCTGTTTGTCCCTGCCTTGAGCATTGACTGTGAGTAATTTTTGGATGTTGTTCTGTTAAGCGTTTTTGCAGCCACATCAGCCCTTTGTGTTTTTCTCTTTTTTTTAAAAAAAATTGTTTTAGTTTACTTTTTAGTTTGCTCTCCAAGCTGGCACAATGTATTCTTTGTGTGTCTTCCTCTGGCGTCATAACATAATTGCGGTCACAATTCTTAAAAAGTTAACTAAATTTACCTAGTGTAAAAACAAACAACACTTGGTGAACTGACAAGAAGCCCTGAGGACATCTTGAGGCGCTGCCAGCTGAAAGAAGGTGTCAGAAAACTGAAGACGCTCCTCTGGCTAAACACTTGTTCAAGAGGCCCTCATGCTACAGAGGTTACAAGACCATGCACCTGGAAAATACCTGACACCAGAGTTCACTCCTCCCTACACTAAGGAGTAGAAAAGAGGAAGACACAAAGAAAACGAGCAGGAAAATGAAAATCATTGACCTAATTTTAATTTATCATGTAAATAATTGATTTATTGCTTATTGCGACTGGCCTTTATATATGCCATATATATATAGTTGGTACGATATGGATGGAGGTAAGCAATAGTTTTTCAGGCCATGAATTAAAATATATAGCATGATTTAAAATAAAATGGCTATTCAAAACACAATAAAATTGTCTGTGAGTCTCTTGGTTGCAAATATTCACATTTTGCATATTTTCTCACAATTCTGTGTCATCCACAGGTCTCCAACTGTTGCGCAATGAGAAACCACCTTAAGGCCCAGCCTGGAAGTGCTTTTTGATAGTAAAATCAACTCAAACTGACATTATAACATATAACATATATTACAAACAGTACTACTTTGGTTACATTTTACATTATAAAGGCTATGGATCTTTTCCCAGATCTTATCCCACCTTTATTACAGTAGCTAAAACAAGACTTTTTTATTATTTGGTTTAAATACATTTCCTTTTTTAAGTAACTAACCAGATTCAGTAAAGATATTCAACTTAAACAGAAGCAACACTCACACAAATGTATCTGCACTGACTCGAACTCAGTGTCTTATTTTATGTCCAGACACACACACACACACACAAAAACACACACTTATGCACACAGACCACATCTTGATTAGGTTTTCATAAAGTCTGGGACTGTGCTGAGTCTGTAATTGACTTTGACAGCAGAAGCCTCCATGTCCTATGGCTATGTTAAACGAACAATTTACATCTTCATTTCAAATTCTACATGGATAAAAAGCTATTAATTACATTAGTCTGCAGAGAGTCATTCCAGCTGTGTAGAAGATGTGCGTGTATTTCTTCCTGTGTGTGTGTGTGTGTGTGTGTGGTGTGTGGGTGCGCTTCCCCATCTTTCCCATATATACACTTTTGCTCATTTGTATATTAATGCTGTCCTGCAGCCAAACAAAGCCCGGTAACAGCTTCTCTGGAGATGAGTTTATAAACGTGGAAAGGACTTTTACTCGCATGTATTGCTTTGCAAAACAAGCGCACGATTCCTCGTCTATATGAGAATTTTATGGACAGGCGAACATTTATTAAATCTATTGACTTGACACTGGTTGTGCAGGTGTCGAGCTTTACGCCACTTTCAATCCATTGCTTGTAATGTTCTGAATATCTTACTATGCCTTGTAGACATTACCACAACTGTGGGTGGGTGCAGATGGGTGGGTAGATGGGTAGATAGATGGGGTAGATAGATAGATTTGAAAAGCGTTGGAAACCATTTTTGCATGACAATCAAGATGAAGCAAGTTTTCTCTCTTCGAGTGCTTCCTGTCAGCTTCAAAGAGCGCTTTAAGAGGCTGCAAAAGTGGCTCTCTGAACAGCAGCAGGAACAGAAGCATCTCAGCCATCATCTCTCAGCCATCTGCGTGATGGGGAGAACAACACAGACCCCCGTGTTTGCTTTGGAGATAGAGCGATCAAAGAACAACACTAACCATATAATGAAGGGCCAGATGGACCTTATATGAAGTGGAGAGAGAGAGAGAGAGAGAGAGAGAGCGAGAGAGAGAGAGAGAGAGAGAGAGAGAGTCGCAGTGAAACAGAGACGGAGAGAGGTGTAGGCAAAATCAAACTGCAAATGCAACAATCTTTTTAGTGGCGAGAGAGATAGAAAGAGAGAGAGGTGTGCGGGGGGAGGGGGGTGGATATGATGTGGTGAAAAAGTGCGAGCCATCTCGTCGCATGCAGGCTGCCTGCGCTGAATGAGAAAGCTAAAAGGTAATTTCACGGATAAAGAGGAGGCCTAATGCATAGAGGTAATGTAGCAGGGGATGGAACAAAGGCAAACTTTCATCTCTTTAAGCTTGGATGGAGAGAGAGTGAGAGAAAGCCAGAGAGAAAGCTTTGATGCTTTGAAAATGATAATAACAATCTCAAAGTCAGCCTCAGAAGAGAATGTGCACCCCCCTACATCACCACCTCTCTCTGTGCCCTATCCCCTTCTCTTCTGCCCCCTACCACTTAATACAACTGCACAATGACTGTCTGGGACAAGGTGGGCTGTGGGTGTGTGTTAGTGAGCAGGAGGGGGTGGATGAGGGGAGGCAAATTGTGATGCTTTGGGCCTGGAAAATGACTCGTGGAACAAACACACAGATCATGAGAATGAAAGGACTCATTATTATTATTATTGAGATTAGAGGACTTTTGTGAACACAATAAAAGGTTGAATTTATGAAGATATCATATTTCTCATATGAATATACTCAAATATATTTTCTGATGGAGGACTGGTGAATTGCAGTTTCAATTTTGTCTGTCTTTTGTTGTGACAAATAAAAAGAGCTGAGGCTTTTTTAAACAAGATTTCTTTCAGCTAAATTGTTTGAAGAAAAAATCTGAATTTAAATTTTATACTTGCTGACTTAAGTTCCTCAATAGAAATGATTGGCAGTCATGACCAATGAATGCACTCTAAGAAATGAAATGTTGGATTTACTTAACCATGTTATGTCAACTGGTTTCATTTAACTGAGTTGAGTAAATTCAAAGCAATACACCAGTTTTTTAACCAAAGAACATGAGTATGTTGCTTTGAATTTACTTAACTCAGTTAAATGAAAGCAGTTGATATAACATGGTTAAGTAAATCCAACATTTCATTTTTAGAGTGTGGGAGTAAAACACTGGGAGAAGATCACCTGCTATACTTTAGAACAGGGCTATTCAACTAAAATGCTCCAGGGGCCACAGTTACTGCAGGCCAACAGCACAGGGGCTGAATATCCAGCAATTAAAATCGTTATGTAATTAAACCAAGTATTACAAAGATCTGTTATCTTTGAAATAGTTTATTTTGCTGCATTTAATCATGAATACAACATGCAGAACCCTATGTAATAAAAGTAGTGATAAAAAAACCAAAATAACCCATTTTGCTTCTTATTTACCACAAATATTTTGACATCTCTGACTTGCAAAAATTTTTTAAACCAATTTTATTTTCACTTTCATAGTTTTATCTTCAACTGCTTGTAGTTTTAACTTTCTTGGGTGTTCATTGAAATGTTTTTTACCAGCTTCTAGCCAAGATTCTGATGTTTCTGTAGATACCAAAGATGTCTATGTCTAACTAAAAGAACTTAAATTAATTAAAGTAGAAAACTGGGGGTTTGGGCTTAAGAGATGAATGAACCAATGGTGGGTCGAACTTTGGTCACTCGCGGGCCACCAGTTGAATAACCCTGCTTTAGAATATTCAACATGTTTTATTATGTTTTTTCTTAAAAAAGAAAATTATATTTTGAAGCGTGATGGCACAATTTTTCTAATCATCAGTGAGGTTCGGACTGATTTCAGAGCTTTTTATTGTTTTTTAATTGAACAGATGATGCATCAAACTGCTTCAGCTCATAATCTTTGACCCAGGGGTGGGGGTTGGGGGTAAAACCGTTAGCTGACTATGTTCTCCCACTGTGTGTGCGCGCGCACGTTTTTGCTTCATCGTGGGGACGATTTTTTATAAAAACACAGCCTCATGGGGACCAAAGCCCGGTCCCCACGGGTACAGATGCTGATTTTGGGTTGGGGGGGTTGGTCTAGGACCAAGGTGTGAATTGAGTTTAGGCTAGATTTAAGGTCAGGAGTGTACCTGTGAGGTTAGTTTTAGGGTAAATGTTAAGGATTAGGCTATATAAAGGACAGGACAATGAATGGAAGTCAATGCTCGGTCCCCACAGGGTTATAAAAAGAAACTTGTGTGTGTCTATCAAGTAGATCACCTCCCCCACTTTTTTTTAATGAAAAAACACAATTTAACGCCCAGTCTTCAATTATTCAAACCGTTTGCTCCAAATGCAATCTGACCCACTAACATTATCGCACATCTCTAGAGAGCGAAGCTCGCTTCAACTCTCTAAATGTAATGTGTAATATTAATTTGTATTTCTAAATGGATGCATGTAAATGTATTGTTTATTTTAACACATAGAGATGTCAGAAGTTCAGAATCTGAAGCAATTAAGTGTTAAGTAATCACGCTGAAATTATTCCTTATAATTATTGCTTTTCTTCTGATGTGTGGCCTTCTCCTGTTGATAGAGAGAATTTCAGCTCTTATTACAGCATAAAGTCCCGCATAAAATGTCCTTGTGTCTTACCTCATTGGCTATTCAGTGCAGGTTAGCACCAATTGCACATAGAGAAAAGACATTTTTTTATTCGCCCTCATTTCATTTTTCTCTCCTGACCCCTCAGAGTATCACCAGACCTCAAAATTGCATTGAATATATAAATGCTAATGCTAATAACTGCTAGTAGGAGATGATAATGTCCTTGACTGGTACAAGAAAAGATCCTTTTCTCTTACATGACTCACTGGCTCTGAATAATATTAGGAGAGTCCACATTCCAGTGAGTTTTTTTGTTCCTTCCCACCATTTCTCATTCACTTTTCTTTTTTTTCCCTAATTTACTTGACATTCCCTTTTAACTCTAGCCTTCTTGTAACAAAAAAAGAAGAAAAAAGTATGGATGAAGTGTAAAATATTAATTCATTTATCCGGACTGATAAGATCTTACTATCTTGCTTCAAAAAATCCGGTGACATCCATTTGCCATTAAGTCGGCGCAACACACAAGCAACGAGCCCTCTGGAGCTTGTCTGTCTCTGCATCTTCCTCCTCACTGTGGCTCCATTTTAATGCCTCTGGAAGCTTTTCATTGTAGGAATTAAACTATAATACTTGTTTCAGCATCACGCATGGTAATGGCCGAAGCAAAGCTGACATTTTAAAAGACAAGAGGAACCAGATATATACCGAACAAAATGGCTTTTTGTGGAAGCAAGCAAAAAGTGTTGAAGAATTTTAAAATTGTTACTTTAAAAATGACAAAACCCTAATGCTAAAATCTCTGCTCTTCTTAAACAAATGGTTGTTTGGAATCTTGACTAAAAGGGTAATGCTTAAAAAGCTTCTTAGGTCTTCTCAGTGAGGTCTGTCATCAGCAATAGTGGAATTAAAAAAACCCTGCACAGGCAAAAATAAATAAATAAAAAATAGTCCCATAACACAAGTAAAGAGTCAAAAAGATGAAATGTTTTATGTAGGCACTTCATTTTTTTAAGGTGGATGTGAAGAAACCTATACAGCAGAATTTGCCCTTGTTTAAGTTTCTTAAAAAATGAATTATTTCTTGTCTGGCAAGAAGCGCCTCAGAGGTGAGAGACTGCCTCTTAATGTGAGCAGGTATCAGTCTTAAAACTGCTCAAAGTAATTGTACCTTTGAAGTCACACACATCACAGATGACACAGTCAATATTGCACCAACTCGACGAGGTACCTTTCCTCCTGTCTGTACCGTACTTCTCTTTTGCCTCTGATGAAAACTACATTATTTGTCACAAACGTTTTATTAAAAGAGGCCAAGCATCAATCACTCACGCAATCACATTAATCATTCCTCTGTGCCTTATTTGCATCATTTGGTATAAGAATGTTCAGTCCCCAGGAGAAATATACTTCACAGCAGCTTCTGGGACTGCACAGTCTTGACAGCATACCTCTTGTATCATATCAGTGGAGTTCAGTAGGAGCAACAGTCACCTATAAATGCCATTAGATTTCTTAGAATTTCAAACAAAGCAATTTCTCAAGGTTTCTTTTTTTGTTCCATCAACTTTACAGAAACCAAATTTTTATTTTTTTTAATGTTTTTATCAAGTGGTTTAGAGTTGTTGAGAATCAGACCCTGACAAAAGCTAAAAGTCAAGCTCTAAAGTCTGAAGGTGTGCAACTGTATTTTAAACGAAACAGACGAAGAAAAAACACATTTTTTTGCTATTGTTCTGTGTGGCACAATTATATTGTTGAAGACTTGATTAATGGACACAGACCTTTTAAATAAAAACATGAACAAAATGAAAACCTTCAACAATGCATTATGTTGTACTCTAACCCCACACAAAGGTACATTAATAAATCCAAATGTGAATACATTTGTTAGTACCTCTACAGCTCATTTAAGGATATACAAATAACACATAACTTAGCCTACAAAGGGATGCTACACCAGTATGGACATATTTGTTGATACCCTTAAAGAAACTGTTAATCTTCGCATTACAGTTGTGTTTTAAACCAAGTGTTTGATCATAGCTGACATTATTATTTATAAGCAGAATGTTTACAGAACAGTAGCCAACCTTTCGGGATGTGGACACAAGAAGAAAGGTGACCCCAGGTTGATCAGACAGATAGTGTTAATGGTAAAAAAAGAGCCAAGGAAACCATTGAAAACCATTCAAGCTGAACTCCAAGGACAAGGTACGTTGTGATCGCATCACCCATTGCATTTTCAGTCATAATGGTCTTTATGGAAGAAGACTCAGGAGGGCACCATTTACAGAAAAAACACACTAAAAAAGTAAAATGAGAACTTGACGGAATGCAAGCTGAAAAGCCCCAAAGTTTCTAAAAAAAAAAAAAAAAAAAAAGCTTTTCTGACTGATGAGACAAAATTATTTTTTAAGGGATGCACCACTTTGAAAATTTCAGCCAATATCAATATTCAATATTATTTTTGGCGTTATGGCCGATAACCGATGTTTACCGATATTACACAAAATCACAATTTATTTATATACCTATACGCACAAATACACTTGTCTTTTTTCGATACTGTAAAAAAATGACCAGACCATGTTTAAACACTTATAATGTAATTTTAAAAATCTTGCATGTAACAAAATGGGCCCCAAATCACCTGATCTCATGATACTTATTAGAATAGGAAAAAACCTTTATTGTCATTATACAAAGCACAACAAAATTACAGTTTGGAACACCCTTATTGAAACCCTGGTCACAACCCCTGGAGGTGGTTCCTTATACGCACAAATTGGAATGTCAGCATGTAAACTTTATATGTATATACTACTGGACTGATGCATTTTAAGGAAAGACTTGTTGATTCTTTTAAAGGGGATCTAATATGCAAAATTCACTTTTTTCAGTTTTTTTTTTTTTACTTACATTTGGGTCTGTACTGCTTCTAGAAACTGTCCAAGCACCAAAAAAAATGCACCCTGAATGTATTTTTTTTGTGCCTGGCAATGTTCTAGCAATATTGCCAAAGAAAGTTGTAGTTTGTGAAAATAATTTCATGTTTGACTACTTTGGAAACTACTACCAGCAGTATTTACCCAAGGACTTTCTACTGAAACTTTCTGTCCCTGTTGTTCCTCATAAATCTGCAGATGATGGCAAAGTAAGTGATATCTTGTGTTTAATATTGCTGTTTGGCGTGAACATGATTTGTTATTTAGCACAAACTACTGTAATGTTAAACGCGCTGCCGTGAGGAGGCGAGCAGCCTCGCCTGTCTCCTCCCTTAACGCCGAATCTTGGTGAACCGCCGGCCGCGGTACGGCTGCAGCTTGAGTCGCGTTTTCCTCTTCATAACTAGGTCCTTGTAAAGCACTGACTGCTGTTCGGCTGCAGCTTGAGCCGCCTTTCTCACTCATAACCGGGTCCTTGTTAAGCGCAGACTGCTGTTCAGCTCCAGCGCGAACCACGTTTCCACCGGTCTCTCATGAAGCAGCGACAGACGCTTGTTGGCCTCCTCGGCACCAAGGCGCCTGACTTTGGTCTGTCCCTACTGAGCCCTGGAGTGGATTTACTGTGCATAGTCTGTTTACTACAGTTCTACCATTATTGTGCATCTATTAGTAGCAGCCATTTTCATGTCTCTGAAGTACTAATGTTGGGAGGGCGGAGCTAACGTAAACAAAAGATCGGCAGGGTGTTGCCAACAGCACCTTATTTGCATAAACAGTTCGTTCTGAAGAGAGCTCAGAACAGGCAGAACTGACCAGGTGAAATCTCATCATCTGAATATGATTTTGTGTAATAAATCTAATGAACATATTTTGAATAGCCTATAGATGTATCCTAATTTGTTCTATGAACCCATGTTAGGTCCTCTTTAAAGTTTGTAGTAAATAACTGCAATCAGTCACAAAGTGTAAGACATAAGGCTGTATCTAAATTCATTTAACCACTAACAAAATATTCATCAAAAAGGTACCAATAAATTTATCCACTTCTCTACACACACACAGGTTTGTATTTCTAGCCTTATTAGGACTGTTCATTGACTTCCATTCATTTCCAGTAATTTCTACAGCCTAATCCTGACCACAAGCCCCAAAACTAACCTCACAGGTACCTACCTAAACCTAAAACTAACCTAAACTCAATTCACACCTTAGTCCTAAAACGAACTCCCAACCCAAAAATGGAGTTCCACCATATTAGGACCGGTCTTTGGTCCCCATTACGAATACTGGTCTTGACAAGTTAGGTGTGTATACCGGAAATGGTCCTAAATAGGTAACAAAAACAAGCACACACACACACACATATATAAATATATACAGGAAAAACTCTCAATTTCAAGATGAGAAGTTGCTATATAAGTTTTTAGAGGAAGCCAGCAAGCATAACAGAAACATCAGATGTAAAATAAAACACATCAAGTCTGATAAGCACCAAATAGTAAAATAGCCACAGGCAGCTGCATCCAACTACAAAATGCTGCAAATGAGCAGAATGTTGCTCAAAACACCACAAACAGCGAGGCTTTAAGGAGAGAATGGGGAGCAAGCATCAATCCACGTGTGGCTTTGTAATGAGAGGATGAAACAGATTTATCACAGAGACACAGGAGTTTTTTTGGCTCTCCGCAGGTATAATGCTGTAAATCATTACCACCTTTCAGAAACGTGGCTTGAAGATGCGTTGTTTCAAAATCCCAGTGCAGCTATGTGATCTTCTCCGAGACAAAATATATCAGCGAAGCGCGCCAAGTGAGAAAGACAGTAAGAGAAGCATTTTCAGAAGAGACAAAAAAAAAAGCCCAATAACGCAAATAAACAACAACACAAAAAAAGAGCATTGAGGCGGAAAAGCAGGCAGCGCAGGAAGACACTTGGTAAAGTCAAGCTTGAGGGGTTACACGAGTTTTCTGCCTTGATTAATGAAATCTGGTCGGGGCTCAGGTCAACTCACTGCTCATCTTAACGCTGCTCCAACCTCTCGTATGCTGTCTGCTAGCTTTCCGGTGTTGACTGATATGGTCTGGCCCCTTTTAATTGTTTTTCAAATGGTGCTGAGATGGGCTGAATCAGTTAAAAAAACATATATACGGATTCAGTTATTTCCATGGTCATTTATGTGTCTGGACACAGTGCTTGTTCGGCCCAATTGTGACATTTGATATGCTGGCAGAGTGCATCTTTCTGTTAAAAACTGCAGGTAAAAGTATGCATGCATGAGTGTATCTGCAGGCCATTCAGCAGAGCCAGTGATAATGCAATAATAAGGTCATATCAGTATTCATCTGACAGGCCGAGGCGGGGTCCAGTGTTGATAAAAATTACATTAGGCCATCCAAGATTAAGCACATTTACTCAAATACGTACTCAGGTACTTTAAGTCTAACCCCTCATAATGGGTCCATTCAGCAACTGTATAATGGGGATCCTGTTTCAAGCTGCATTTAAAAGAATCAAATAAAACATGTCATTTTGATCAAAAAGTAAGAAACACTCACCAAAATGCATCATTAGGACAGCCCTTGCCCACAGTTTAAGACATTAGGGGCGTTTAGCCACAAGGAGTGGTGAACATAATGGGCTGGGTGTGGGTTCATCGGGTTGTCTGCTAACATTTTTATTGCCTTTTTGCTCCATACTTTAGCCATTAAAGAGTTGGAAATGTACAAAAATTGTGTGCCAATTTGCCAGTTATTTGGCCGCTAAATGTTGAAGCACTTTGCTGTCATTTGGGGTGATCAATGCTTAATAAATTAGTCTGTTTTTCACCTCCGTTAAAGGCAGACATGCTTAGCACCTTCCCAATCCCTTGGAGACCCTGTCTGATGGAAGCCTTCCACCCCTAATTTATGAAAAGTGAGGAGCTAAGCAGTTCATGCGTCTAGAAGTGCTAGCTTTTTGGTAAATTGCTTTTTGTGAATTCACTTGAGTCCAAAACGGAACTCGGCCTCAACTTTCATTAAACGAGAATGAAAGAATGTCTTGAGAAGTGGCGGAAATAAAGAGGAAACAGAGACAGAGAGACTCAAAGATAAATGGCGAGGGCTCAAAGCAATGTTTACATGATGGGAATGAGCGTCCTAATGCAGTCATGATTGCAGAGTGTTTCCACTGATTCCATTTAGCCTATTGAATTAGCCAGAGCTGGAGTCAGCACGCTGGCCCCTGTGCTCCAGAAACAGACACCCAGGCATCCAAATCCAATTAAATACATTTGTTAAATAATGTAATGATTGCCTCAGCATACTTTTTAGTTGGACTCCATTCATTTTGAGCAATAAAAATGCCATTGTTTTCTGAGCTTCGGGAAAGGTTATGCAGATTGATAGAATTAATTGTCTGGCAGGCAAAAAATGTCATTAGAACATTTAGATGGCCACGATGGCCCATTTATATTCCCAGTCTGTTAGCGGCCAGGCATTTTAATTTGTAACTTGACATGATAATGTGGCTGGTCTCCAGCGTACAGACACAAACATTACACTGATTAAAAGTGACCACTGCTTTGTTTTTTCAAGTCGCTTGGCATCCAAAAACCACAGGACGTTAACTTTATCTGCCGATTATTTAGCTTTCTTACATCAATCAGTATTTACTGTCAACATATAAATAAATATTAGTAAGAAAGGTTACATTAAAATGGGTTGTTTTCTCAAATAAAGTATTTAAAGTTAGGTACAATAATTGGACAATGTGTAACCATCAGCATACAGATTCTTGACGCCATTATGTTTCATTGGAAAGCTCATCTCAAGAACTTCAAAATTACTGAATGTTAGATAACTATGTAATACTGTTACCAATAAAAACAGCAATAGAACTTACCCTGAGCCAACTCTAACATGAAACATCTAGACTGGCTTGAGACTTAATTAGACACAGAAAGAAAACTCTTCAGCATCATAAGTATAGGAGAAGAAGACTATGTTTCCATGGGAACATATTCCAGCATGCAGGAGTGGCTCATTAGATCTGACTGGTTATTTTAAGGTGAAATGTTAAAGGTGCTGCAGCTGAATGGGAGCATCCTGTGAATCAATCAAAGTTCACGAACACACAATAACGCATACAGGAGTTTAAAAAGGCACATTTAAGAACATCTCCAGGCAAATTTAAAAATAAACTGAGCATTTGATCATGTTCTCACTCTGGATGGGACATCATCTAATCTCTAAAAAGTTCAGTGGTTATTGTGGAACTAATCCAAATTGTTGTCCCAAAGTGACACAGCTGAAATCATAAAGGTGTAAAACGCTCAGGTCAAATGTGAACAAGTTTGCAAAAAGCCGTATTGCTGACATTAAAAGTGTGTTTAATCAGCCGAAACTAAAATATGTTTTCTTTATTTACAAGTCAAACTAAAGCTTACCAGTCAGAAGTCAATGTTAACAAATTGGGTTCAGCTGCTTCAAGCAGTGGACCAACTCGAATACACCACAGGTAAAGCTCCAAACGAAAACACAAACATACACGTTTGAAGCTTCAAAACACTGAGCACCCATCACTGAGGTTCTAGCTTTTATTTGTGTCACAATTGCCTAGCTTCTTCTGTGACACATTTTTTGTACAATAATGCCTTTGAAACTGATAAAGGAGAATGATCAAAACACCTGGAGACAAATGGAGAGCCACTGGTTTGGAGTTTTGATTTGTTAGACTTGAAGGTGCTCCACACGGTACAACTGATGACAGTTTCTACTCTGGTTCTATAAATCATCAACTCTTATCAACTTTTTTTTTTCAAAGCAGCTGGTTCTACTACACATCCCACTTTGTAGCGTGTCTTACACCTAAAAGGAAACACAGCTAGGGGCTTGTAAAATGATGTATGAGTGCAGACAGTTAAAATTAGCATCTCACATTTACTATTAAACACAGTGTACAAAATATTAGAAATGGCACTTTAATAACATGCACCATCTGATTTCACATCATCAACATGTCGGATTGCAGACCCTTTTAGAAACTGGGCTTTCTGTTTGAAAAAGAGAAACCAGGTCAAAATCAAAGCTTTTGGGTGCACTCCTTTGATCAATCCAACTCTAGAAAAAAAAAATACACATTTCAAATGTATAGTGTTTTAGCTGAATTTTAACAAGGCAAAGAAACACGACCATCTTGAGCAATGATTAACAATGAGTGAAACATCAGCAGAGCCAATTCAACATTGAATCAACACAGATCGAGGTATAACTTCACTCATTAAACACATTTAAAAACAACTATACATGAGCTTAACTTGAATTTGTTTGGACCTGAACACAAAAACAAATGAACACATAGAAGCAGAAGCTTCAAAATGACATTTGTTAAAAATGTGTTACTCGTGCAGGTCTGGGTCTTGCATTTGAAAAATAAATGGTAAAAAGATAAATTGTCCTTTAACTCCATCTGTTAATATTATAACAAAAAAATGAAAATCAAATTGTAATTATTTTTACTGGAAATTTTTTTTTTGGCATAAATTTCATTTTGTAATAATCTTTGCAACATTTTATCCAATGACTGTCTAGAAATAAGTGATAGAATCCATTCCAGGAAGATAAATAGGTGTTTGTGTTTTTCTAATTTATGAGATTTCATTTGTGCTTTTTTATTTACTACAACCACACATTAATAAAGATTAGAATTTGATGGTTTAATTTTATTATTAGATTTTAGCCAAGGTACGGTACTTAAAAAGATGCTACTAAATATTGTTGTCACACTATTTAGAAGCAGCTCAGGACACTGTTGTTCAGACAAGCTTTTAGCAAAACATATTGCTTAATATACTTTAATAGTCATGTTAACATGTTTTATTGTATGTTTTTATGCTTATATTGTATGTATTTATTTTAGTTTTGCTCCTTGTGAAGCACTTTGTGATGTTTATCTGTGAAAAGTGCTATACAAATAAAATTTACTTACATACACTATTGGTTTCTGGTTTTACATTTGGGTCAGACTTAATCATACCTTGATGGTTATCCTTAGCCTATATATTTTTTATTTTAATTAGTTAAAACATGTTCTCTAATCCCTAAAAAAAAACTCTCCCCAAAAAACTCAAAATGATTAAGTAACTGTCACGTGTATCAAAATGTTCAGGCTTGAATACTTCAAATGAAAATATGCTGAAACAAATTAACAGTTGAATCATCATTAGTTATAATCCTGTGGAACTCCAGTTAAAGAAGTGCAGCATGTGAAGCTCTTGGATTATAGAAATTAGTCTAAATTCCACATAGAATCTATTTTATTTTATTGACCATGATCAGCATTTTTGATTAGCAGTTTTATCCATGTTTCCTATAAGAGATCTGTGCTAGGAAAAAGAAAGAGAATGAAGGAATAAAAAGTAATTCTAGCTTTCCGTCCCCTACTTACATCTCTGGTGGCACCTGCATATGTTCGCTGTGATGAACCTCAGCCGTAGAAACGAGTGTAGATTGAACCCCATCACATTCGAGGGTGACTGGATAACAAGTGTGAGATAGTGAAAGGGAGGTGGAGAAAATAACCTCAATTTACACTCATTTTCACATTTCTTTGGCAAATGTTGCAACATATTGGGCTTTGCTGAGGCAAAGCCTGCTTTCTGTCCAGGCTGTGTGTATGTGTGTGGCATGTGTGGACAATGGGCAGACTGTCCCGGTCTCCTAGTTGTCCTAGACCCCCGTGGTGAGGCTGAATAACACACCTCATCCTAAGCTTCTTTTCTCCTGCTCACTCATTTTCACACCCGCCTTTTCTTTACTTCCAAAAGGCTGAGACAAAAGCAAGCCTGTGTTATTTCCATTTTGTGTGTGTGTGTCTGGTAACGTTAATGTGTATGTGTTTGGTATATACAGTAGAAATCTTGTTTTCCACCTTCAAAAAATGTTCCATATGTGGGTCTTTCTGTCAGTTAAACAACCATTTATAATTTTATCTTTTATATAATCATCCCTTTTATTCCTTTATGGAAGCACAGACTTGCATGCTACAAATGAAAGCTTTTCAAATTTTCCCAATCTTGCTTTTTTTCTTGATAAAGTTACGAGCTAATGCACAATTGTTAATACTAAATTGTCTGAACTTATATAGTGCCTTATCAAGTCCCTATGGACTCCAAAGTACTTTACACTTACACTCGTTCACCCATTCACAAACACGTTCACATTCAAGGTGGGTGAAGTGCCTTGCCCAAGGGCACAACAAATGAGATGGATGAAATGGGGGATCGAACTGGCAACCCACCGGTTACAGAACGACTGTTATTAAAAAGGTTTAACATGTTGCAAGTTCTCTCCCTGTGCTGAGCCCTGAAAAACAACAAACAAGAACTGCTCCAAAATTTCCACTGAGACAACTTCAGTAACATCATAATAAAGACAAGACGACGTTGCACTAAAGAAGATGTTGGATATTTTGTGGTTGATTAAGGGAATTTTAGATACAGTCTTAGATATTTTATACTTTGCGATCAGTTTTAGTCATTTACTTTGAACACCAAGAGAATCAACAAGTCTCCTGTCAACATGTGCCTAGCTCCAGCAGTGTAAACATAATGTTTAACATTTCAGGCAACGCTGACGTAAGAGGGACCACCCCAGGGGGTGTGACCAGGTTTTCCATAAATATTATGTGAACACGTAGCCATTTTGTTTAGACCTCCAGAGCCACGGAGTGAAATGGTGTCTTTAGATCTGAGAATAAACATTCAACTGAGAGCTCATTTGGTTTTATTCGGGCTTTCAATCTAAACAATTCTTTATAAAATTTTACCCAGGTTCCCAAATGATAGTTTTGGATTTGAAACACAAGTTTCTCAGGGTTTTGCACCTGAAAGTCGAGGATCTGGTTCAGCACAGGGTAAAAAAAGGCAAGATCAGCATTTACAGTAATTGGGCTACTTAAGGTGAGTTGAGTTACTTGCAGTACCAGGAACTGATTCATCAGTGAGAGTTAGTGGATTAATTAAGTGGGAATCCCTAACGTGAGATGACTTTGTGTGCTCCAGTCATATTCAGATCAGGTTCTGCAGGATCCAAAACCCTGTAAATTGAATTTATTGAGCATAAACATGTATTGTTTTCCCAAATTTAACCATCCCTTGTTAAATAGGAAATGATCATCAACCAGAGGCAGTCTGCTGTTCAAACATGTTTGTAAATCTTTCTGCTTCAAAATCTTGCACATTCATCATCTGAAAGAAAAATCAACATACTTAAAATAAAAGTAAATTTACCTTAGCATTCTACAATTTATAGTTTGCTTCCTGCAATCTCTCTTTTGATCTTTTCAAGAACTTATTGGTGCCCATTTTAATTTTTCACAGAACTTATGATGAAGTACAACATTAAACCAGGTAGAATGCTCATTTCCGACTCATCAACAGGCCCAGCATGTGAATGTGAGATGCCTGCGGTGCAGCAGAAGACGAAACGGATCACTGAGTCTCCCTAAGGTCCTGCAGAGTGATTAGGCTTTGGATAGAAGAGATCATCAATTCATACTGGGATCTATACTGGCCTTAATGATGGGGGCGTTTGTGTCTATGTACAGTACGTGTTTAAGTGTGTGTGCATGAGTGTGTGTCTGGATGGCAGTGAAGGTGTGTGTGTATTAGAGGGGGGGGGGGGGGGGTAGGTTGAAGATAGTCAATTAAAATTTGAGGCAGGCTAAAGAGAGTGATTATGTGCTGACCTTTCCAGCAGTTTTAGACACCCTGACCGTGAAAGGGTTATAAGAGAATCTAAATGGAAATGCGCACACACACACACACACACACATAGAAATGCAGACTCTCCATGCACTATGGATTGAAATTAATTAAACTTCTAGGTGATTTAGAGAAGGCTGATTGGAAGCTAATGTCCTTCTGACTGTTTACCTGCCCAGAGCTGAAACAACACACGCCATAACTAATAGGTGGAGAAGCAGATGGAAAAGTGCTCACGTACACACATGCACTGAGAAATTCTTCCACACACTACCTGACAATTAAAGACCTTCCTTTGTTGATGTTTCAGAAGTTACAAAATCACTTGTAATTGTGTATTATAGTGAGTACTGGAACAATAGTTGAAAAATCTAAAAGTATGTTCATGCTTATTTCCACTTAAATGTTGCACAAAGTTCAAATAATAATAAAAAAAGAACTTTCAAAATTGGATGAACCACTTACTTGTAGATTTTTAACAAATTCTTTCAAAAATAACTAATCAGAAGTTAGTATTTTATGTGGTAAAACATAAAGTGATAAAAAAGTATCCGTTCAGCACAACAAAACTGATGTTTTGCACCACCCAATAATGCATCAAAGCACATTACTAAAATTGAGTTACACAGTCTTTCTAGTTTGAAATATGTCCATCAACAGCATTAACAGTTTTTCCGCTGACAACGTAAATAGAATAAAAAGACATAATCTGCATCCTGTGAGTGATTCCAGACGGTGCTGGTTGCAATGCCAAATATAGTAGGAGGACTTTAAAAAACAAATAACTGATACAATAATCAGGTATTTACAAAAAGCAACTCTGGTCCAAGCTACCCCCAGATGACAGTGCTCCTATTTTTACAGCTGAGCACGACCAGTTATGGAAGAAACTCAATTCAGCCAATTGTATCTAGGATCTCATTCTTTTGATCCATCTCTCATGGCCATGGGTGGGTTAGTGTTAGGTCAAGGTTAGAACATAGATAGATCAAAAAAATCAAGAGTTTTGTCTTTCTACTTAATTCCTTCTTGTCAGACCAGAGTGATGCTCTTGTTACTGTGCACAAACTCCTAACCTAGGGGAAACGTTCCAGTTTTAGTTGAAAACCAGTAGCTGACGACTCACCCTGAACACTTCACACTCTGCTGCAGACTGCACTGAAGCCACTATTTGTTGTGTTATTTTCTAATTTAGCTGTTTTTTAACTAACATAAAAAATACCAATATTTTTGCATGTATATTCAACAGAACTTTATAATCAAATGGCTCATTTTGCATTTGATGGCTCAACTAAAATTACTCTTCTGTACAGCGCTCTAGAGAAGCTATCTCAATGCCACGTTGACTACATAGCGTGCGCGTGATTCATGTCATTTGCATATTTAATGTATTTTTTCCCATAGAACTTAGTTATTTTGGTGGCACACTTTAATTAACTTGTGATAAATAAATGTATTGAGGCAGTGCAACAGCAATAAACAGTCTTGCGCTACAAAACAGTAGCCACAAGGCATGGAGTGTGGCAAAGAGAGAGAGAGGCTGTTTATTGCACTTAATTACTTCTTATATGCACGATCCACATTAAAACTTGAAATGCATGGCAAAAACAGCTTACGGTCGATGTTATAGAGACCGAAATAAATTCACATATTATGTTTCAGGTGGAGCTTGTGTCTTATTTAAAGGGTCTAAAAGTGTCCAAGGAAGAGTGACCTATGCTGACTTTGTTTCAAACAGAAATTAAATCAATATATATGTAAAAAAATACATCAATAACTACAGTTCATTGTTGGTAAAATTGAAGGTTGTTAAAGTAGTACCTGGTGTAAATTCCCCTTTAACGTTTTAATCTTCCACTATCAATATGACAAATCTGTGATGAGGGAGATGACGAGCCGGCCCTCATTTTAGACATGGTACCAATGTCCATTTGCACGAATAGCATTATCACCACTACAATAGCCATCTTAAATGAGACAACCATTCATACCTATTCAAGAACCTTTATTTTAATGCTCCCAGGTTCACTCTAATACTGCAAGGGGGACATTAAAGAGAGTATAACAAAGGGTAGAAAAGACAGTAGATAGCAATAAATAGAAGAACTAAGAGACGGGGGACATTGATAACGAAGCAGACAGTGAAGGTAGACGTCCTGTGTGGGAGACAATCAGCACACAGGTTGGATGTCCTTTACGACTCTCAGGGCTCATAATAACCCAGCTAAACGTTTATATTAACACAGCATATCAGCCTTGCCATCAAAGCAGTCAATGATAGAGAGAGAGAAGGAAAAAAAAAAAAAGCACACATAATTATACTGAGGCCTGGAAATGAACTGTCGTTAGTTTCATACACATACAGCAAGAAGGAGGGGAGGGAAAACACGAGAGAAGCAGAGAGAGAAGCAAAATCTAATTTACCCCTTCAAATCACATTCATAGGCTGGGACTGTCGCGGACCTCCTGAGAGAAAAAGATGACAGAGAGACAGAGAGAGAAAGACTTAGGAGGTTGAAAAGGTCAGGGGACCTCAGCTTATGGGAGATAGCCAAATATTATGTTAATGTGGACTCTATTTTACATACAGAGCTAATCACCGTGGCCCAGAATTACAGGGGCGGATGATTAATTCTAGAGGAAGGGGTTATCCCGCTTGCCTGTTGTCTTGGCAGGAAAGAAGAGGGCAGAGCGACAGAGGAGGACGAAGAAAAGGAGCGGAGTCCCTCGGCCTGTGTTCAACACGCAGTGATAAGGGGACGAGCTGGGACATGGGCGGAGGAGGCAAGAACTGACAGAACAGGAGAAGAGAGCGGGAACTGAAAGATGAAAGTGAAAAGTGTGTTGGATGGAAGTCACACAAAGGCAAATGATACAAAAAAAAAACCTCACAGTGAGGGAATGATGTCTGCAAGGATGATTTTTTATACCTTCTTCACATCTATTCTTTCATTTCTTTCAAAAAAAAAAAATACAGTGAAGGATGAAGAGGCTCATTTGGGCAGGCTGGGTGACCAATGCATCCAAAGGTGTGATAATGGTGTTTGATAAGTGCACTTGATATATACCCTGTCAGCAGCATTGTGATGTATAGGGTAAAGGTGTTCAACTTGGAGGTAATCTGTTTTAACAGATAGTATAGGGCGGTAAATCATACTGAGACCGAAATCTAATTTTGTCTTTAAAAATAATAAATAAAACATACAAATAAGTAAAAGATGGGTGAAATAACTCAAATCTTTTAAAACCAATTTCAAGTAATTACTTCTTTTGTTTCAAGATCTTCTGTTTTACTTGATGTAGGTTGAATAAAGGGAATGCTACTGAAATTATATTTACATGGAAATAACTTCAGACACTAAAGCAAAAATGCCAACTTCATAAAATATTTGAAAATAAATCTCCAAAACATTAACAACGGTAAAGGCCTAGCATTTCTTGAAGGAATGCATTTTGCCAGAGTGTTGAACTAAGAGGCACGTTGGCTCAGTTGGTAGAGCTGTTGTGTCCCAGCAAGAAGGTTGCCAGATCAAATCCTGGACTGGGAGAGTAGAGTTTGCATGTTCTCTCTGTAAATGTGTGGGTTTTCTCCAGGTACTCTGGTTTCCTACCACAGACCAAAAACATGAGGTTTAGATTGGTAGCTCTATATTTTCCCTACAGGGAAAGTTTGTCTTGTTTGTCCTATGTGTCCCTCTGATGGACTTGCAACATGTCCAGGGTGTACCCCATCCTATACACTGTGACTGCTGGAAATGGGCACCAGTGACCCTGAAGGGAAGAAGTGGGTTAAGATGATGGGTGGATGTTGAATTAAGATTATCTTATGTTGGTAAATGATAGTTGTAAAAATGTATTAGAACTGAATATTGTATGTGGTGAGAATGACTCTTAGCCACTAACACAATAATTCTTATCTAAATATCTGTAAAGCTGACAGGGTTATAGACGTTTTTGTACTGAACTATATTGATTTTTAGTGGTGGCCATCCTAAATTTGATTGACTCACATTATTGTAGCTTTGACTGGGAGCAACAAAAATCTTTACACAAAAAGTATTCAGCTGCTGTAACTTCGTCTTTTATTATTTTTCAACTAAAAATAAATCTTTATAGTTTTTGAAAAAGGAAAAAGTCCTACTAATTTATTTAACTAGCATTATTGTAAAGTTCTGTGAAAAAGTTTTCATTTTTTTCCCCAGAGAAAACCATTATTTGTTGAAACTTGCACAGACCAAAATATAAAAACAATAATTAAGGCAAAAACCAAGTTTGTATCATTTTAACGAGCCTTTTTCCGAGGCGTTTTTGAAGAACGTTTAAAAGCTCTTCACAGAATGTCGGCTGCAATTCTGCTTTCTTCTGTCAAGTTGTTCTGACACTGCTTCAATAATGTTGAGGTCTGGACTACAAGGAGGTCAAACCAAGACGGATAGTGTTTCATTGTGTGTTTTCTATTCAGGTAGGTTTTCACAGCATCACAACAAGTTGTGGATCATTCTTCTGCTGAAAAATGTAGCTTGTCTATAAAGGTACTGTGTGGCGGATTAGTATCTGACAGTGGTTTTCTGCGTTCATTTAGAAAAATATATCTAACCTGACCAAAATCAGATCATAATGGATATTTTGTGCAGTTTTAAGCTTTTGAGTTGATCTCTTCAGTACATACTGAGGACATTTTAAATCAAACATTTAGATTTTGGGACTTATCTCTCCATAACACTTGTTGCAACTAATTTTCAGTCCATATCTTGCTTTTTTTATGCAAGTTTTATTCAGTTTGGAAATGTTCCTTAAGTTTTATTCTTAGCATTTTTGAATTACTACCATATCACTGTGACATTAGTCACTGAGTATAAAAATAGGGCCAAATTATTTGTGCAAGCTAGGTTAGGCTAATGGTTTGCTAAAGAGCCTGGAGGAAGACTTATGCTCTTTTCTTTATAATCTGTAATCTCTCTGTAAAGTACTGATAACTATTTGACAGAACATCACTTCAAAAATAGGCAGACTATTCCTTTAAGAGGTGACCCTCCAGTAAAACTGCTTCTGATGAGACTTCAGAATGATGGATCAACTGAAGGATGATGTATTTCTCAGGTCCAGTGTTAGGTCTCTGGTGTGTGATGTGACACATTTAAGGGTGTTCTAGGAAGGCAATTCAGGGAACAGATGTGTCTTAAAAAAAATAAATAAATAAAAAATGATTGAAGCAAATGCACGCATGGATATGCTGTTAGTCGTGTGTGGACCTTTTGCCCTCAAATCCTGACAAAAGCCGCTGAATCAAAGCCTTTGCAACCCTCAACTCTTTTGTGGCGTTGGCTTATGTGTTCTACCACATGTTTTTAAAGAGTATGCAAAATAAATCCATGTAAAAAATGCTTCTTGTCTTTTTATTTTTTTTTTCACACAGTAAAAATCCTTGGTTTTCATTGCAGTAAAATGTAGCAAACTGTTATACAGCCAGAAGCTCAGTCCCTCTTTATTTCTCTGCCTCAAGAAATGGAACCGATTCTTTCCGTGGCTCCATCTTTCCATGCTCATGTTTAAACCATAAGGGAGAAAGCCTCATTACATGTGACTGCCTCACCTGCCACTACAGAGGGAATATGACATGCACCCCCCTATACACACACACACACAATTCTACACGCACTTGCACATTTTTTGAACATACTGAAATGTCCAGAGCAGCAGAAATGATTTTGCATAGAGATATCAATAAAACGGCACCACACTGGAGTTAATAATTACATTAATATGCCATAGCATCTTCATGTGCACATCAAAACAACATTTTGTACATGTGCACGGACAGTCATAGTGCTGCACACCCAGCTTAGGTAGAATATGCCCTGTTTACATGAACTAATGTCTGTTAGCAGGTACTTACTTTGAAGTATCATCCTCCATGCCTGTAGAGCAGGCTGAGATTATGTTGAGGCTGTCACTAAAGGGTATAAACAGAGGCCTACAGACACTCATAACCGCACACTCACTCATGCACGTCAAAACCACACACTCACACATATAAACACAGGGAGCTTACATTGTACCAGCCCCCTAAGCAGTCTAAACGCACCGTCTAGCCGGCCTTAGAAGGTGTGCATCAGTGTTCTGATTTACATACATGAAGTGTAGTAAATGCAGCCTGATGTTTTCACCTCTGTAAAAAAAAAAAAAAAAAAAGAGATTATACCACCTGGTGCTTTGCTACATGAATCGTTTCGGCTAAAATGTAATTTTTACCCCCATTGTTGGGAGATGAAACTAAGCAAACGACAAAAAATAGAATATGACAGGAAAGATACAGCAGGAGGGGAGAGAAGAATAAAAGATTGGAGGGAGGGAAAAAAAAAGACGGATAAAATGAGGTAAGATTTATGCCTTTGATGTACCACTAAGAGACGCACGACGGGAAGAAAACATACTAGTCGGTAAAATGAAACTATACTAAGAAATTAAATAACCAAAACAAAGACAATTACATCAAAGTTTTACTTGCCTCCTTCCATTACGTCTCTCCTCTGTTCTCATTTTATTTAAACCTTAACGTTTAACACTGTGTTTAACACTGTTAATCAATTGACCTCTATTGTAGGCTAATCCTTAACTGTGCCTAATTCATTGAGCTGAAAGTGTCATTCGACTCAGCTCTGTTCACTATCTTTTCAATGACACTCACCCAAATGGGACTAATGTGGTTTCAACAGATTCACTTAATTTCCATCTGCTCAATTTAGAAGAGGATGAGTATTAATGTGGGGGAAAAAAGACTAGTTTCAACCTTGTTTCTCTTGATGCTGCTCAAACTAAAGCATTACAACTGTGTTGAATTTACCAAAGAAGTTTTGATGTTTTAGGACTTTGAGAATAAGAAAAAAAGGAAGTCCAGCTACCTTAAAGTAGCTCAGATATGAGCAAACATCCTTTGCTCAGGTCTGAAGGGTTAATGTCTTTATGAATTTTTGTCAATCCACTTTATGGAAGCAGCGATTTGCTGGCTGAATCTGAGCCATGTTCAATGGTAATGCAATCACATATGTTTTACTCCATTTTCTGTCTCTTTTAGCTGAAAGATCAAAGTGCACTGCTTTAGACAGAATCTCATGCACACAAAAACACATACACACATGTGTGTGTGTGTTTATTTGCACACATACTTTATACATTTGAGTAAAGAGTTCTTTTGTCCTAATATCAATCCTTTCCTTTCTGACGTGTCTTATTGAAACATATTCCTTACCCTGTCAACACCTGCTCCACATGGCGCTGAGGTGTTTGAGACAGACACATAAAAAAAACACAATATAGGAGAAAGAAGGCATTTGAGAATATGAATTGAAAGAAAGCGTGAAAAATAAAAATGAAAATATGGAGAGGCGATGCAGAAAACATGCAGACACAAAGGGGGAAAGGTGAAAACAAGAAAACTAAAACCCGCTAAATAAAAAAAAGGAAGGAATCTTAATCAGTCATGCTGATGACTGGTGATATTCATCATTATCATACTTAATAAACATTATTTGCATTCTAAAACTTAATTGGTTTTATTGAATCTAATGACATATCACTGTTCTGTTATGGCACCAGCCATTGCTTGCTTTCACTTTTTGAGAAAATTACAAAAATGAAGAATATTTGCTGAAATTAAATTTGGAATTGAAACAAAATCTTAACTGGAATTTCCCTTTTATAGATTTCAGCAAGGGGAGGGGTGTCATTGGTTTTGATAAATCAGGACTAAAGAAACACTAAGTTGGAATCATGTCTAGGCTTTTGGCAACAACACCACATTGACCCAAATGAACTCTGGCTATAATTTTGAGAGAGTTATATAGATTTTTTTTTTTTTGCTGTTGTTCTTGAGCTGCATTTTTCTTGAATTATTCCACGTCCTGCTGCCAGATATAGAAGCCACTGGAAAGAGAAGACGGTGCGACTGTTATCATAACTCAGAACTGCATTAAAAAATAACTACAGTGCAGCTGTCAAAGACAATCGCATTTACACACACGCGCACGCATTCACACATGAGTGAGCTCTGGGATGTGCATCCGCGCAGACGCAAAATGACTGAGGCAAAACACGCGCGCACATTTAAGTGCACACATCCAAAGAGGTGTTCTCACAGATAGCGGAGTCGACGTTCTTAATCCGAAGCAGACCCCATCTGTCTCCCATTATAAAGACTCTGCCTTAGCCCCAAGAATGTCTACATTTCATAAATATTATCTGGGCCTGGCAAAGTCGGCCAGACAAAAGCCAGAAAGCAGAGCATTTCTCAGGGCCGCATCAGAGCATAATTAGCAATCATAACATCATCTCTACATGCCGCACAGTCTTATTTTCTGGAAATTTCTTAATTCCCTTGAGGTAAAAAAAAAAGTGCTTCTTTACTTTGAGATTAGAAGTAACAACCTAAAAGTGGGTCAATTTTTCCTCACAAAATAAACATAAATTAAAACTACAGCGGTGGACATAAGGGCCAGCTCTTCCTCTCTGCTTGAAAACTTTCCGGCTGCACAGTAACAGCAAACGCCCTTTGGACAAATGAGGTCTCAGGTCAAATATATTCTGCTGTATAAAAATGTTGACCTTAAAAAACTATAAGGAATGAAATAAACCGGTCAGCTATTTTTATTTCCAACAGCTTGAAATATCCTACCTGCAGAAAAGAGGAAATGGCAAACTATAATGTCTGTGGAAGAAAAAAAAAAAGATGTAAGCTCATTACTGAGACAAGTTTTAAAACCAGAGAGTGAGAAAAGAGAAAAGTAAAAGTTAAGCACTTCCTGAAACTTTAGCTTCCTTCCTTTCTGTTTCTTGAAGAGTTTACCCCCTCCCTGCCATCACCACCATGCCACCTGTGCTCACCCCCTCCAACTTCTCTCGCTTACTCATTCTCTCTCTTCACTCTCTTTGAGTTAAAGAGAGTAAGGTAATCATAATGAAATGACCCCGTGAGGCACGATGGCAGCCCTCGCCTGATAAGTTATTCCTGACTGGCTTTTAAGCTGCTGTCAAGCAATTTCCCTTGAAACCTTGCTTTGTTTTTTAGGAAGGGTGCGTGTAGTTGCGGTGATGGTGTTGGTGGTATGTCTGCATGTGTGGTGATGATGGTACTGGGGGGTGGGGGGGTCGCTCTGACACCCCTGCTTGTCTCCCATGAGAGGTACAGATGACAACTGAAGGTATAGGTATGTGTGTGCAGGTGTGTGCGCTCATGTCTACGTATAAGTTCAGCGGGAGACATCTCATAGATGACAATCCGGCTAATTGAAATGACAGATTATTCTAATGTGCAGAAAGTCATTAAAAAAACCCAGCCGCCGTTTTTCTTCCTTTTTTTTTCTCCCTGCTTCCTCTTTGCAGAGAATATTTCTGACTCAAAGTCTGAGCTAGGAAAATCTGCACTTAAAGGAGATGTTAGCTTTCCCTCCTTGAAGCTCGTGATTATTATCAGGATCACCTGCCACATAGTTAACATCCGTGAGATATTTCTAACTTTCACTCAAATATTACCACTGTGAGGTGACAGGACTTGCTGAATTGGACAGTAAAATTGCAGTTTCTATGTGTTGCTACTGAGTAAGAAGCAATGGACAATGATTTTTTTAAATATTCAAAGTTTACTTAAAATGGACAAAGTTGAAGATCTAACAACCACGACAAAACACCTACCATCCACCCACTTCTTAAAAAACAAACAACTCAGAGCATCCTATGTCTTTCTGACATATTTTACTTTGAAGGAGTTATAAAGTGGAAGTCATGGTCATGGATCACCTCAGCTTTATAAACTATAAACTATATAAACTATAGACCACGCGCTGCCTCGTTACCATGGTAATATGTTTGATATCACGTGCCTTTAGTTGTCTTTTCATGGTATAACTTCACAATATTCAGTGTTATTAAAAAAAAACTAAATCAGCTAAGTTGCTAAGCATACATTTAAAAGTGAATTCTTTGGTCTGTGATACATTTTCAAACTTTGGTAAATCCTCGACTGCATTGAATACTCAGGTCGTATTCACACCTGATAGTCCGGTAGACTCGGTTCAATTGGGGACCAAAATTGCAAGATTTGTTTACATTTTCCGTTGGTGTGGTTTGCATTCACACTGCACTTTGTCAAACAAACTAAATCCTGTGAACAACCTGTTCCCCCCCTTGCCTGTGGTGGCGCTGCACCAAGAACCACTGAAGGAATCGACACAAAAACCTCAGAAAAAAACATGGAGCGCAACTTCCTTCTTCACAAAATGTAAACAAACACGGAGTAATGTCCGATTTTAGTGGTTGTAGGGTTTATTTTTTATTTTTTGGCAAATGTGCCAAACAAACACTCTTCAACAATGAGCTCAGCCTGAGTGGAAGATGAGGCGGAACCGCCGAAAATAATTGTTTTCCCAAATAAGGCGGCTGAGACGGCTCCGTATGAGGCGGTGTTCACAGAGTAGGAGCGCATCCAACTTACAGCAGTGATGTTCACCTTATACAGACATCCAGCAAGGTATTTACAAGATATGAGTAACTTTATTATCGTTATAACTCAGAATGACCTGCATTATAGTCTGCTTCCTGCATTTGGTAGGTATGAGACAAAAAAAAAGTCCATGAATTGCTCTTTTTACAAGTGCAATGGATAGAGCTGGAAACAACTATTGGTATCAATATTGTCTATATTAGTGATGGAACAGGGAAGTTATGGCCATTTTTACTATTAAAAAATAGCTCAAATTTTTCCTGGTGATTAACATTGAAAACCGAGAAAACTTGTGATGACTCTGCAACAAAAACAAACGGCCACAACTTCTTGAGATAAAATGTTTATATTTTGCTACCGTCATCGCATTGATGCATTTGGGGTCTTAAAAAAGCACGTTTGTCCAATCAGATTGTCATGAAACTCAGCCACTATTTAGATAAAATGTTATATTTTGGTGCTGTCTACTTTTTGTTTGGTGCTATAAACTTGAACGTGTTTAAAAGCTTGATGAAATATAACGTCAATTTCACCGCCGATAAACTGCAAGATGAAATGTCAGAATCCATTCAATAAAAAAAAACCTGATTAAAGATTAACTCCTTTGCAACAACATACTAAAAAATCTGAGTGAAAAACCCCAGCAGAACGATAAACAACGTATTAATTGAAGGGGAGTCTGAAAACACTAAGTTCACCTACAAAACATACACTGTGGAACACTAAGGTTGGTTGGGAGGCGGGGTTTGTTACGTACCTACGTTTGGAGCGGTCTCCGGTCCGCGTGGTGTTCACACGTGCAATCAAACCGCACCAGAGTTCACTTAAACCAAACCGAGACCTACGGTTTGCTAACCGAGTTCGCTTTTTTGGTCCAAATCAGAGTTCGATTATGTGTTCACACCTCCTCAAATGAACTGGACTTTCCAGGCAAACAAACTACAGTTTAATTAAAGCGGACTAAACAGGGCTGGTGTCAATGCACCCTCAGATGCAGCCTACGTTTTCGGGGTTTCGTCGGCTGCATGAGTAAGAACCTGCACATTGGGACACCCTACAACGTGGCGCAGTGATGTAAGCGTCCGACAAATGCACACTATGTTGGCTGCAACCTCTGAATTGAGACACGGTTTAAATGTCCTTCCTTCTTCACATTGGGTCACTGCACCAGTGAAAATGAAGGAATACAAATGCTGCATTCCATTTACATCATATTCCCGGAACTGGTAAATGGTAGTGACGTAATTTCCCAACAAACCATATGAAAGCACATTCCAGTTAGCCGACAGGCAATTGTATTGCTGCCGCTAACCTAGCTACAACACTGCTACAATATAAACAATGACAAAAAGGAGCTCTACTACATATGGCATGCAAATAAACATTGATTTTATTATGTGCGGTATGCATAAAAAACGCACTACTTGTGCAAGGGATTAAACTGGCACAAAAAAATTAAGAAAGATAATTTACAGTAAAAGTTACGGAGTTTGCTTTCTAAAGCTGGCATTCCCCATCTTGAAATCGAAACTGGGGGCAGTTTCTTCCACTACATGAGTGGAATATTACCACTGGAGGGGGCGTTCCAGTTTAAATCTACCAATGGGAACAGGTAAATTACCACTTCCCAGGACTACTGGAATGCTACAAAAAATCCCTGGCTGGCAGGACTAGTCTCTGCTTCATTAGACTTGAGGTGAGTTAAGTAGCTTTTCTTTCACTCGTGTTCATTTTTCAGCAAAATGTAAAAAAAAAAAGGAAATGCTTGTTAAGTTATCCTCTTTGCTTTTTAAACTTTTTGTTATTCTGCAGATGATTCTGTTATGTATTTGCCCTGCATGAGCAAAGAAGGAACTGAACATGTGGTGTATGAAGAATGGAACGTTGCAGGTTTGTGGGTTGGGGTCATTTAAAACATAATCAAACTCAAAGACAGCATTTCTCTACATGCAACAACACTAAAGAGTTATACTAAAACAAGCCAAAAGTCAAGCTTTATTCATGCAGGATGTACTTGCAAATGAAAGTTTGAAATGTTTATTTGTGTTTGTCCTCGCAGTGTTCAAAACTTTTACGTTGTTCTCCCAATTGAGGAGCTGACAGAGATCAGCACATTTTGTCTTTAAATATGGACGATATAAATAAAAAGGAGCGCCTGCAAAATAATGCAATGTAGAGCTTGATCCCAACCCACGGCAGGTTTTTCTTGGTTACTGTCAATAAGTTTTGCTCACTGGAAGTGGAGGGGGGGGCGGTCGTTTATCTGAGTGCAGGCATATTGTACATGGCTTGAAAACCAGGAATAAAAGGCAAACAGTCACCGTCAAATTTTGTGCATGCAAATACTTGCTTTTTCCTCTGCTTTCCTGTCTACGACACAAATATCCAACTATTTTTCAATTTCCAGTGCTCATTTTTTTTTTTTTCCCCCTTCCCCACTCAAGCAAGGAGACTACACTTGATGTGGCGTCACAATATCCTAAAACATTCTTCCGGCTGATATGGAATTTCTCCATGCAACAGATCCAGACAGTTAAAACAGCAGCCGGGAACACATTTTTCCATTTCGCTTCTCTGTCTCTTTTCCTCTCCACCTACTCCTCCTCCGCTGACATTCAGCGGAGGTAAATATTTAACAGCATGCTATTGAGTGCCGTGTGCAGTGTGGCACAGGCCGGTCTGCGGTAGAGATATGTATATAGACAAGACTGTTTTATTAAGAGTCGCTGCAGACATATTAAGGTAAAGTATGCCTGACACCTGGGGAGGAAATTGCCAGTATATGACACTATTCCTCAATACTGTGGCAGCTCGCTTCAGTGCAATTTTGCACCAGGCGAGTGACAGAGAATGACATGCAGAGAGGGAGGGAGGGAGAGAGAATGAGAGAAAGATGAAATAGTGAGTGTGTGTGCAAGGTGGTTCGAAACCGAGGGGTGTGTCTTCAGGTGTGTGCTTAGACGTGTGTGTGTAGGTGGCATGGTGTGGTGACATGCAGAGTTTGTAATTGCCTTACCCCCATGTGAAGGATTGGCCCAGAGATAGTGCTGTTTACCTGTGCTCTGCTTTGGTTGCTTTTTGTGGGCGTGATGGAGAGACAGGGACTCTGCACTGAATGATTAAGTTGGAGACATTGGCGGGGAAACATGTGGGCAAACATACAAGTATAGATACATAATGTTACAGAATAATGTATGTACACACACACACAATTTCAATCGTTTCTATTCCTCAAGCCTTTTCTAATCAACTAAAAACTCAGTGAAGGTTGTTTCAGTAGAAAAGCTCTACTGTGACATGTTGCTGCTTTGCAAACAAGCGATTTCAGAACATCAGCTGAAGAGCAGAAAGTAAAAAAACAAACAAAAAAAACAATCTATTGCCAAACATGACAGGGAACATTTGGAACGAATGGAACATTTTCCATAAAAGCATGTTATTAATTGTCTCTGTTTGCACAAGAACAAATACACATAAAACCCCTACTAAAACTGAAAAGGCCCATTTCAAACCAACGGTGTAGTTCTAATTTTAACATCTAGAGGGCGCTGTTGCCCACAGTCTCCATTAGACTGACAGACTGTACTGCCTGTGTTGTCTGATGGGCTTCCTTTCCCCTTGAACAGACACCAATTCATACAATTACATTCTAATTAAAAAGAACAACCTAATTAACCCAGGGAATGTGTTTCATAATTTGGTAATATTAACACGATCATCCTCGTGCTTATAAATGATTGGCGATAAAAGAGAAAAAAAAATATTGGCACTTAATTAAAATGTGGAGATAAACACGGGCTTGTGAAAATGAGAGAATTTGGAGAGACTTTATAGTTTTAAGTAGTTTTAATTTGACCGTGTCAAATAAAAATTTAAGTCATCACTTTTTTTCCCTTTGAAGGCTCAAAGCCGTGATTGGGGGGGGTTAAGCGTCACACGGCGTGCTCTGCTCGTCGGCCGACTCCCCAAAGAGGCAGGAATTCAAGAGCCGCACTATATCTTAAACATGCAGAGCCAGAGACGAGCTGAAAGCGATATGCCAGATCAAATTGCTATCATAAATTCTTCATAATTCAATAAAAAACAGAGTGCAGGCTTTGTCTTACTAATACATTTTCAATGTCTTCTTTTAGGATTCCAGGACACGTTGTTGTGTGGCAGAATGGCAGCACTTGACTGCTTCTGACTTGTGATTCGAAAATTGAACCAAAGGACAAAGAGGTGAAGCGACAATGAAGTGGAGAGACACAGGGGGAGAATGAAAGCGCAGAATAGCAGCACACTTCTGTAGCTCATCATCACCACCTATTCCCATTTGGCAATATATCTTTCAAAGGCCTCATCACCATCACAAGGTAGAGTCTGCCACTGATAATGACCTATTTAAAGCAAATAGCTCTGATCATCAGCATAGTAACCATTATCACAGATATATGGACAAGCATGGGACTACTGACGTGTCACCTGCAAAGTTAATGCTTCTAATTTGTATATGCATATGAGGCTATATGTGATAGCATGCATGCATCACTAAACATCCAGTTAGGCATCATTAGCATACAGCTATAGCTTTTGACTTAATATCTATAAACTGGTACAGCTGGCATATAGGCTTACTTATAAAAATGTTATCGTGGAAGAAAATCTAACTGATTTGTCAAAAGGAGTGACGGAACTGTTTAAAAACAATAAAAATACAAAATGGCGTGACCGAGGCTCAGATCTTACTTTAAAACATACGCTCACATGCAGGTCTGAGGCTTTACAAATCAAGTCATTTAACAAGATTTTAAATATTAAATATATACAACATGATACCTTAAACAAATCATTATTTATTTAACACAAACTAAGTCTAGAAAATCTAATGATTCAGTAGCTTGTAGATCCATTTTTTGCAGCAATCATTTCAAGTAATTGTCTCCTCTATGACCTTATCTGCCTTTCACATCATTAGGAAGGATTTTTGGCCCTCAGTGCTTCAGAACATTAAGATTTGCTGGCATTCATTTATGCACAGCTCTCTTAAGGTCCCAACAGCATTTCAATCAGGTTGATGTCTAGCTTTTGACAGCACCATTGGAAGTTCCCTATTCTTTTCTGTTTTAGGATTTCTGTTGTAGATTAGCTGCTGCGCTTCAAATCTTGTCCTTTTCCATGACTGACTCTGAGCCAAGCTTCAGCTGTCAGACAGATGGCTTCTTTCTTTGGTATACAGGAGAGAACACAAGTGACTTAGGGAATGCAAAATAAACCCAAATCAACAGTCCTCCACCACCATGCTTGACTGCTGGTATAAAAATGTCTGGCCTTCTGACTGTCTTGTTGCAATTTGTGAATGGACAGAAGTGGCGTGGCAGACTGAAGTCACTGTTGTGTCTTTGATCCAAGTGAGGCAGTAACAAAGATGGAACAGTTGATATGTGAGGAAGTAAGCCAGCTCATGAATGTGATGTACATGTATCAATGTACAGTATGATCTGTGCCACCACCTGACCTGATTTAAAAACCTGAATAACAATAAACAGCTTAATGACAGAGGAGAAGATCAATGATGGCACACTTAGAAGAAGAACTTTGTTAACCACGAAGGGGATAGCTAAACTGGGTCAATTCATCACATTTTGAAAACGGTATGAGAGAGATGTCCATCACACATTCAATGTGTCGTGTTCAACGTAGCTCAGTTCCGCTCCGAGTATTTTTATAGTTCTGCAAAGCTCATATATTATGTGATACATGGCCAGCCTGATTAGTGGTTTTAGCTGACTGCTACGTGTGACTATTTTGCCGAACTGTTCTATGAAAGTGTTTTCTGATTGTCTTGACTGTTTCTCATTTGTGAATAATCTGACTTCCTGTGCATCAATGAACTGAACATTTGGAAATGTACCTATAATCCCTTCCAGACTCATGGGCAGCAATAATTTTTTTTTTTTAGATTGCTGAT
This sequence comes from Cynodonichthys magdalenae, assembly GCA_031762555.1. Taxonomy (NCBI): domain Eukaryota; kingdom Metazoa; phylum Chordata; class Actinopteri; order Cyprinodontiformes; family Rivulidae; genus Cynodonichthys; species Cynodonichthys magdalenae. Next base: position 18,137,372 of record JARVJO010000165.1, on the reverse strand, counting down.
GTCCTTCACTTTTGGCATTGTGTTAAAGTGGGGTGTTGTGCAAAATCAATTTTGTTGAGCATTATATCATGTTATAATGTTATTCCCTCATCAGAGGCATGCCCACAGTGTTGCTTTGACTCATTCATGCAAGTTTAAGGAATCCTTGAATCTCCTTTGGTAGCCATTTGGAGCTGCCTAAACACTTGCCGGCACAAAGCTTCGTTTATTTACCTAAAGCTCCTTCCTGGAGCTCAGTCTGCAGTCGAGTTCCTGCCTCACAGAGCACCCCTCCCCCGAAACATAGTTGCAAAGACGTGCTGAAGTGGGAGTGTCAGAAATGGTAGGATGTTCCTAAAGAGAGGCTGATAGGCTACTTCCCCTGCCCCCCTCTCCAAAGTCCTGCTTTCATAAAGGTGCTCAAATTTGTTAAAGTTCAGTTTGTCAGTTCAACACATTTTTACCCCTAAAAAAAGAATCAGGAATGGACTGCATTTTGAGCCGTACACACTAACTTGATATAAGTATTACAATTTTTCATATCTATATGTAAATACATAAAAATGCAAGTGCATTAGCATAACTCCATGCATATTATTTCATCTTTTAGTTATGGTTACAATCAACTGAGGGGTAGCATAAAATGAAGAATGGGTTTTGATAAATAATTCTGTTGAAAATCCACCACTAAAGAGCTGTTTCAAACATATTTTAACCCAAAGTAATGCCCATGAATTAGCTGAACGATGATGTGTGGCGTGCACTTATTTTCCTGTTCTCCACTGGAAAGGTAATGAATTATGCAAATGTTGCATTTCAGTGATTACAATTTAATAAAGCAGCATAATTAAAACTTCAACTTTAAAGATGTGTTTTGTCTCTACAGCATGTGTATATGGTGCACATGAGCAGCAGAATACACACAAACACACTCGTGCACAGAGGCAGAGCCGGTGTGTGGCCCAGCCTGAGGCTATCTGTCTACCGTAGTGACTCCCAGAGCCCTCCTGCCTCCATCGCACCGACAGTGACAGAAAGGCAGTTTTCTAAAAACATGTATAGAGGAGAAAAAAAATCAAGGGGGTCTCCAACTGAGAAGACCTCCAGTTTGTTTTAATGACCCAGGATCCAAGGCTTTATGTTGAGGCCATTTTCCCCTAATGGCCAATGTAGGTTGCAAAAATAAATAAAATAAAATTTTGAAATTAAGTAAATCAAATGACTTTAAATATGCTTGGAATCACATCAAATTGTTGCATCTAGATGCTTAGGCTAAAATTAGGCAAAGTTTGAGCTACAAGTAAATTTTTAGCGGGCAGCTAAAATCAGATTTAGATGTTGAATTGACATCCACATTTAGACAAGATTAGCAAAAGAAAAAATAAACACTGTACATGGAGACTATACTTAAGATCTTTGCTTTTCCAGCCAGCCACATCAAAATGTTACCACAATAAATAAAATAAAAAAATCATCTCCTACCTTTATGTGTTGAAATTTCTAATTTTCAGATTTTAAGAACAAGTTCAAATCTGTTTTTTTTTTTTTTGATATTCCAGATTTCTGTTCTTGATGCAGTCTATAAAAAGACATTATTATATCTTCATTTCTACCACTAAGTTATTGTGACCTTTTTCCACATTGTGTGAACAAAGTAATTGTCTTTTCAAACTGAACTGATGATGACACTTATGTTATAACAGCAACTAAAAGTGCGTGAAAAGTTAGCTAATTAAATATTTGAACCACAGTTTAACCTTCCTGCTGATTTTTGTGTCGTTCGCAGACTGGAAATGTGCATCTGACATGTTTTCAGTTGCTTGTCTTGTAAAAAGCAGTTCAGGACAAAATAGCCTGATATTGTCTAAATTTAACTGGAAATCAAAACTAAATGAGGTCTGCGACAAGACCGAACATCAAAATAACATCTAATGCCCATTCTACAAAAATGGGAGCTACTTTCCTTCCAAATAACCAATATAAACTTACTTCAGCTAAGTATGAGCCATTCAGAAAATGAATGTCATAAAACAAACATATGTTGTCATAAATGTTAATGAATATTAACATAAACAACAAGAAAATCCCAGAGTTTAATGTGGATGAACCTCGGGTAGGTTGTCTGGTCTGCCCCAGCAGCAGCGAGTGCCACAGAGGAGGTAGTTAAGACCTGGTTCGCTGCCAAGCCAAACTCCTGAAGCATGCAGAAGGCTAATGCTCTGCCTCTGATGTGCAGCACTGAAAAACCACAGGACCACTCACGGGGTCCACTAAAACTCCATCACTCACTCACACCCTTGCAGAGATGGAGAGATGTAAGGGAGGCCGAGGCGTGCCGAGGGAGAAGGCAGGGACAGAGAGCGATGGTGGTGAACGAGGGAGGAGGGCCAGTCATGGCGTTGCAACCACATGATTGAGAAATGGCTGCATAGGAAGAAAAAAGAAAAAAAGGGAACTCAAATAGGGGGAAAAAAAGGGTGTTTTTATAGTTGAGGTGTCTTAATGCATATTCCATTCATCTCTGCTCTAAAACTTCCCATCCCTCAGTGGCGTGAGTGAATCTGATTGCTTGTATCAAATGGAAACCAGTGGGAGCTTCTGGAGTCGATCAGAGGTGTGGCTGTGGTTTATATAAAAGTCTACCCACCATCCAGATGCAGTTCATCTGTTTTAAAGAGCTGCTCATTTCTCTTGACAGGTAAAACAAAGACTAAATATAGCTGCGATTAAGATATTCACAAGGATCATTTTAGCTCTTTAGCTAACAGAAGGTTTCTGAGGCCATCACTGCACAATAGTTAGAATTGTTTTAAACTAGAATTGTCATTTTTTGACACACTGATATGACTCGTGTATTATAATTGTTGCATGGCACAAATGCATTAAGTTGATATCAGATTGACCAACTATGTGCAAAGATCAAAATTTTTCCAATATCCCAAGTATAGAATGCCAATACATTAAAAAAATAGAATACCTCTTCACCATAAGCCACTTTGTGATGGACTGTTCAGTATTACTTTGTAAAGCCCACTGTGCATTTTCACAATCTACCTGACCCTTCAGCAGTTTAACAGGGTATAAACAGAACTCGCGCACTTTAGACACTGAGCCTCTCTCCCAGCTGCTTCATGATGTCACTGGCAAACACTCAGAGTGGGAATCACACGGCCAAACAGTGAAACAATTTGTTTAATCATAAAGTGCATTTACATAAGGCAACGACCGCATAAATGAATGCATAATTGAACAGGTTAATGCATAATGTAGTGCTCCCCAGGGACAACAAATAAAGTGCCTTTTGAAAATGTGTGAGAGGGAAAAAGATACAGAGCGCACGAGAGACAACACTACCCGCCATGAACCAATCAAACATTAAACACAGGCAACGAGACAATACCATGGCCACCGGGGTAGAAAAAAAAAGAATGAAAGAAAATGAAAGAAAGATGGCAGGAAAAAAATACAGAAAAAGGTGATGACTTGCTAAGAGGATTTTAGGACATGCTTCGTTTCTTTCCATAATCTGTCTATTAGCACCAAAGTAAGTCTAGCTCTCATAACCACAGCAGGGACAATATTAGTGACAGGCTGACACACTAACACCACCTAACAAAGTCTCCCGAGAATTTATTCTTCACTGTGTTTTTATTTTTCTCCATTTGTCTTAATTTTCCTTTTATTTACTTTGCTCTTATGCTTTGCAACTAAATTATTTCAGTAGCGCCTCTTTTCCCTCAAATTTTCCGTCTCCTAACTCATTACTTATTCTTCTCATTCTCTGAGCCCAATGGGATCTTTTGAGATGCAGTTGGCTTGTCAAGCATGAGCTGATACAAAAACGAAAGGAAAAAATATAAAATTTCTAATCAAGATCGTAAGAGGTCGTCATTTAATCAACAATCTGATCTGATCAAGTTCAATTTGCTTCATAAATGTAAAATAAAACTAAACTAAAAATAAAACAAACATGGTTTGCAAAAGTGTTGTAGACAGACTTAAACAAAAACACATAACACTGAAAAGTGATCTATAGTAGAAACACGCAACATAGCATTTAATCATTACTTTTTTTTTCTAAGCATGAATTTTTAAAATGTCAAAAAAAGAGAAAAAAAGAGAAAATAGAAATAGACGTGTTTCCAGTAACTGGCTTGGAGCGAATCAACCAGGCAACACAAAGTGTAATTACGTCAGATGTTGACGTTACACATGGCTGTAGTAAACAGGAAGTAAAGTCACAAACTGGCAGGGATACACGTCACAGGGAAAGGGATAGAAGTTATCAGGAAAGTGTTGCTACTATAAGAAAAGCTGTAATTATCCTGTCATATTAAAAAGCATTGGCGATGTTACATGTTGTCTGGACATGTAGAAAATAAAATGCAATTCTCTTCACATTACGGGAATATCTGGGAAGATGCTGACAGCGGGAGGAGGGTCCAGCTGCAGCAGAATTACTGGACAGCGGGAACACCTGATCAACCATGTGAGGTAAATGTTCGCTGCTTCTGAACTTTTTTGCCAAATGTGTTTCCATCTCCCCTTTTGTGCATTAACTCTTTTTTAGAAAATCCAAAAGCCACCTCAAGCGAGCGTATAAACGTTTTTTGTGAAGATTGTTTTTGTGAATTTTGCCGTTTCCATCCACCTTTTCTAATGCAATACTTCAAAATGCACATAAAAAATGTTGATGGACACAGGTATTTTGTTGCAGTTGCATGATAAAAAAATTGTGTAATTTTGTTCCCAGCTTTGACTCTTGCGCCCCTTCTTGTCACAGATCAGTGTTAGAAGTTACTGTGTGATTGGTCAGAGGTTTGTGGGCGTGTTTGTTTATGTTGAAAACACTTGGACGCTGCATTTTCCTTCAACTGCTCACCTCCAGAATCTGGCCATTGTCCCTGAAAGCAGACATTTATAATGATGGTCAAACTGGGCGCTTTAGCTTGTCTGTAAGAAACCTCGCTGACTGCTGTCTATTGCAAGTAAAATATCCACTTAACTCCGCATTTTCAGTGCCTCTCATCACAAAGCCCACTCACAGGTAGTCAGGTTTCTTTAGTGGTATAATTTACAGACAGTGATTTTCATTATCTTTTTACCATAAATGATAATGGTCTGCATCCCTCTTCATGTAAGGATTGGTGAAGAGGAGAGCTCAAATTCAACTCTCTTGTGTGACATTTAATACAAAATCAAACCAAGATAACTTTTGTGCAACATCTTCAATATTTAACTGGTTATGTTTAGGAACAAAATCTGCTTGTTTAGTTTTAAACAAGTTTCACAGTGCAAATCATATTTCAGATGCTTAACTTTTCACTGCAAGATGAGTCTCAGAATAATGACATTACAAGACAGGGTCATCTATCAGACTTGAACATTAAAAAAAGAACACTCTAATGAGGCAAAAGGGTAAAAAGATCAAGTGTCTGTGCGGCACAAGTACAGTATATTGCTCCATCCTCACCCTTTTATCTATGTATGATCACTTACATGAATAACCACAAACATGGGAGCTAAATGCCAGTCTGTGGGCTTCAAAGCACTGGTTCACAAACAAGTTGATGACATCAAAGTGTCTCAGTTCACCTAATATATATCATGATTTGCATAATGCATACATTAGAGGGGATGTAGCTGAAGTTAGTAAAGACTTTCAAACTCTGTGATTTGCTTGTTCTGTTGTTGCATCCCAGTTGGTAGAGATGTTGCCTCCTTGTAAGAAGGTTGTCGGATTGAATCCTGGTCAAGGACTTTTTTGGGAAGAGTTCTTTCCATGTATGCGTGGGTTTTCTCCAGGTGTTATGGTCTTCTCCCACAGACTAAAAACATGAATGTTAGGCGAATTGGCAACTCTAAATTGTCCCTAGGTGTCCCTAGATGGTCGTGTGTCCTTGTGATGGACATGTGACCTGTCCAGGGTGTAACCTGCCACTCACACAGTGACTGCTGGAAATGGGCACCAGTGACCTCCATGACCCTGTAAAAGATGGATGGAAATGGAAATGTTCCTATAAAAGGTCACGTATGTCTTTTTTTAGTGTTTTTAATGCAAAATTGTGCTTTGTCTGGAATTTCTAAACAATGGATTAAAACAGTTTGAAAAAAAACACCATAAAACTCTGAATGCACAATGATTTTTTGAATGTTATGCCAAGCAGACAGATGTTTAGTCAGACTCAAACAGTTCCTATTGAACAGATCTAAAACTGATTTTTACTGTCAGAGCAAGTGATAATCAGTGGTAATTGACAAAGGAAAAGATTCCATTGTCCTGACAGTCCAGCTCCCAACCCTAAGCACCCACATTTAAATCCCAAAGAGTCCAACAACCAGGAGAAACTAAAGACAAAACAAGCAGGCTGTGTTCATTAAAGCGTCTCTTCTGTGCGTCTCAGAGTATATTCAGATACCTGTCAGCGTCTGTTTGTGTCCTCGTGGCCCACGACGCAAACACTGCCTGTGTGTACGTGGCTGTCAGGTAAAATGGTGGGATTTACACTGTGATGTGTCACACCTGATTACAGATACGAGTTTCCTCCCTTCACTCTCGTGCGCTGCAAATTTCAGTGCACGAACGTGTGACAGGCAGACATCAACGGAGGTTTGGCAGTTGATGACGGCGCCCCGACCTCTGATGACGCCCTCTATTTTGTCACCAGCAAATCACGCAGATTACCCCCAGCGCCATCTCCTTACTCTGTATGCTAATGAAACAGAGAGCGGGAGTAATGAGAAAAGAGTGACAGATAAAAAAAATAAAAAAAAAAAACAGAAGGAGGGATAGTAGGGAAAGGCACAGGAAGCAGTGTACAGTATGAAAGAATACATGTGAGAAACAGAAAACAAGCTAAAAGCTTTGAATGACTAACAGTTGGAGCAAAAAAAAAAAGATACAATACAGAGAGAAAGCATGGCGGAGAACACACGCTGTGAAAAGCAGATGAAAAAACAAATGTAAAATGTGAAACGGGAAAGAAAGGGGGGTTAATGAAGGTCACCAGCAGCCAGAGTGGGGTTTCCTTGGATAGCAAATTTAAGGAGAAAGGTAGGGTGGCTCTGGTGAGTATGATGAATATGATTAGAGGTGTGTGACAGTAATGAATTCAGGGTGTGGAATAGAAAAGGGATATAGGTCTCTGGGAGTGTTGAATTTCAAATAGGGACACTGACTGGTCAGTGCCGTGGCACTGATTGTTCCAGATATGAGTGTGTGTGCGTAGTTGTGCAAGGGAGTTGCATTGTGTGTGGATTTTGTGCTAAGGTAGCGGCTGTAAGACAGGCCGGTCTGCTGTAATTCATATGAAAACAGAGCTGTCAGTAGATGTCGTTAGCTAAAGGCAAATTTCTTTTTTTTTCCCTAATGTGGAGCATGATGACTCTTTCTAATGTCTAGCTCTTTTTTTCATTCCTACCTGCTCCCTTTTTTTTTCCACCACGCCTTCCGTCCCCTTTTTTTCTATTTACCCCTCCTCCCTTCCTCATTCAGAGGGTCTCCTTTATTCCGAATAGGCGTCCCTTTCAAGGTTGAGGAAAATAGTCGTGTCTGCATATGAGTGCGCCTGAAGAGTGATTCTCATTCACGCCCCTGCTGAAGGAGGTGATGGTGACTCACCTTCGGCCCACAACCTCACTCCTATCCACACCTGACACTCCATCCTCTGCTCCGCGCCTTTGATGTGTGTGTTGAGTCCATGGCTAATCAGGTAGCATCAGGCCTACTCCTCATTTCCCCTTCACACCAGCCCCATTAGGGAACAGGCTTTCTGGAGCAGTCCGATAAGGACAATATGCTCCTCTCTGGCTCTCTCTTCTATATACTGTACCCTAAACCTCACACTACTTCCTCTTTCTTTAATTTCTATCCTTCTGCTTCTTCCCCACCTTTTATCATTTTTATATCTCTCTCATTCTTTCCGTCAGACTTCTCTCATCTTTAACTTTCTTTCTATCTCCCCAGCTGTTCCATTACACCACTTTCTTCTTTAATTTCTCTCCTCCTTTGTCATCTTAATCTCACAATACACCTCCATTCGGATCTATTTCTCTCAGCATCCTTCTGATTCCCAAATGTATTTCCTAAATCCCCAGAAACCATTTTTTTTTTCAGTCTCTCCCCTCATGGATTCACTTTTTACTGTTTCTTTCCCCGTAGTCCTCAACTCTTTCTCTACTTAAAATTGCAGTGCAATCTAACGGTTCCAATAGGTTTTCTATTGTCCTAAGCTAAATCATTTCCATTTTTCCCCATCTATCTATGTTTCTAGTTTTCTTTTTTTTTAAAGGAGGGTTGGTTCTCTGTGACAACTTACCCATTGTCACAGCTTGTGTCCTCTGAGAGGTGCCCACTATGAATGAATGAATGAATGAATGACTTTTATTTCAGACAATTAACAATTATAAATAATAAATAAATCAATTTCAGAAATACTTCAAACAAACAACCTTATAT
>JARVJO010000165.1:18100387-18118214 GCA_031762555.1 Cynodonichthys magdalenae | reverse complement strand
AGTGCCCACTCCCAAGTCCCTATATGTGAATGTTATGAGGATGTTATAAGTGAATGTCTAGGATGCACAATAAAATTAATTATTAATGACTAAACATAAAAGTGAAAATCAGGCTCACGTTTGAAGAAGAACAATAATCAGATCTTAATCAAAATCTTTAAGCATCACTTTTTCCCCTCTGATTTTCATCAGAATCTCAGTTAATTCTGGTTGACATTTGAAAAGTTTGCATGAAATTAGCTCGACAGTGAACGGAAATTGTGCATGTGTGTATTTTTTTTAATTTTATTTCCATTTTCATTAAAAAACAAGCAAAAAAAAAGTTTTTTATTAACTAAATAAGACTGATGCGCGGAGACACAGACCCAATTGTTAACTCGATGTGTTGTTCATCCAACTATTCCACTGATTTCTGCATGTGTGTGTGTTAGACGGCGTACAGGAGTGACCAGTGAACAGTGAAATGTTTTTATCCCATCCTCTCCAAGCTGCTTGTATGTTTGTGTGCGAGTAGATTGTCTGTGTTGGATCGATGTGTGTAATGATTCACACTGAAGATTAAGAGGTGCTATTACACACCTGACCTGTTAAAGAGCACCCTTCTCTTCCTCCTTCTGTCTGCCGCTTCCTGTGCTCCACGCTCCTCCGTCTCAAACCTGCAACTGATGTCAGCGTTCAAACTTCAACAAGTACCAGCTTCCCTCGCAGCCCGTCAATCAGCGGGCCACTCTGCACACTCACAAACGTCGGGTGAGCCGTTTCCTCGGGCCCTGGAGTTTTAGAGAACTGAGGGGGCTGAGGAGTACTTTTGATTTGTCTCTCCTTTGGTGATTTGTTGACTCTTGTGAAGTTCAACACAGCAAAAAAAATAAAAAATGTCAGCATTTCCCGAGAATATTCCTCTGTGTTTTTTTTCCCCCCACATTGTTTTATCACAGCGGGCCATTTGCCGGCGCTGTCATGGAGAGATCAGCGAGGCTGTATTGATATACATCTTTCTCTGAGTTTCATGAAAGGGAAATCATTTACCAGAGAAAAGAAACGTCACTGCCTTTTCCCGATACGATTTGTTCCCCTGCCCCTCCCTGCGCCGCTCACACACACACCCCCCCACCCTCGCTGCAGACTTTTCACTTTTATCGTAGGAAGAGGAAATGGATGTCTGCGTGCGCCTCTGTGTAAGTGCGCTTGTGTGTTTGAAGTTGGACGCTTGAAAGCCTCCTCTTCTGTGTGAGCTTAACAGCAGGTGGGCTGGTGTGTGGGTTTGTGTTTGTATCTGTCGGGTAAAAGGACCGTCAGGACCCGGTGTGTGTTTGTGCACATGCTTACTTGTTGATATAGCATGCCGATGGCCTCCAGGTTGCTTAACAGTCTAGAATGCATGTCCTCGATTTTGTTGAGGTTTCGAGCAACGCAACTCTTCTTTGCAAAGCTGTAAGACAAGTGAAAGCGTGCACACAAACATCAGTAAGAAATAACTTATGGCTTTGACGTCTTAACCTATAGAATTTGAAATAAAAGCAGAAAAAAAATCAAATCTGGAACAGGTTCGGATGTGGTTTGGCTTCTACGTGTTTTTATTTTATCCTACAATGAAATTAATTTGCAGTCAAATGTCCTCAAACATTCAGGACATAAAGGGATTGGGATACATCATTTTCATTATATTCACCTTCATTATAACTTATTACTAAACTTGGGTGAGCAAATAGGTTGCTGAAATCATTAAATTATTAAGCATATAAAACAAAACAAACATCCAAACGTAGTCAGGGAACATTAAGAGTACAAGAAGCCATTTAAGATTTTAACTGTTTATTAAAACAGTTTTGGGAAATGACAAACAAATGTTGGAGTCTCGTCTCTTCAGACCCAGGGCTGACTAAGGAATGACTATTAAATTAACGACGGCGCATAATGGCGCTCTGTGCGAGCTGAAGAGCTTGCTGCCCCCGCTTTACGCTTTTTTCTTTCATGCTCCGATGAACCTGTCCAGTTAGTATTCGGAGGGAAAAAAAAAAAAAAACCTTCTAAATACTTTAGTGAAGACTTCTTAGCCCATTAAAGTACCACTCTACCTCCTTTATGTTAATTTTCTTGTAAAAGAGCAAGCTGGGATTTTCTATCAGAGCAGCGGATGGGAAGACAGTCCCGTTTTGCTTCGATGGAGAAGATGCTTGTGCTCATCGAAACACTGATAAATGGCATTACTGTTACTGATGTTAGAAAAAATGCCCCCCCCCACCACCACCAACACAACCACACACACACATTTAAAAAGTTTTGCCCTTATTAGACACAACTTAAAACATTTACAAAAATGAAACAAAAAAAAAACATGAAGAGAAGTTATGTGAACTTACATTTTTGTGTGAAAGTTTGTCAGATTCATTAGCTCTGGTGCAACTATTAGAGAAGAATCCAAACACAACAACAAAATGAACAATATAAAACTATTTCCTGCAATACTCCACTAATATGTTGATTGAGTTCGCTTTTGATTTTTAGGTCACATTTAAAGGCACGTACACTTTAAAAGATAACCTGTATTATTGCTATCTTGACTTTGCAAAGCAGTAAAAAGAAAGGACTTTGTCAATAATCAGTCACGGTTTTAGTAATTTAAAGTAACAAACAGAAATACGTCATTAAATATGTGCACAAACTTTGATTTGTTTATCTCAGAACCAGAAAAAACGATTAAAAACATCTGAGAAAACGATAAATAAATGAAAATCAATCCATAAAGCATCTGACAGCCCGTAATCTGAATCACTGCTTATAGGCAAACTCATTTAGCTTGGCCAATGTAAGCATTATTTAAAAGAAAAACTCATTTCCTGAAAATGACATTTACTAACTGAAGATAATTGCAGCTGACCCTCGCAGATCTTTTAATTTCACACCATAAAGATGATACAAAGAACATTATTAAGAGAAATGCTGAAGTTTCCTTTGATCGCTCAAATTGTAAACGGCTCGTGGAAATTGAGTTCCTTGAGTTTGCATTGCCACAGTGAGGCAAAAAAGAATGCAAAAAAAAAAACAAAAATGGAGGCATAAACTCAGAACACAAACCATTCCCATAAAAACCCAAAGCGCCGCGGCTCCACAGATTCTTCTGATGATTTAAACTCTTTTCTCGATGGTAATGTGGTCTTCAGCAGATCATGAATCATCACTGCTGCTGAGACAACTGTGGGAGATTTATGCACTCCATGTGAGAGCGCAGCGATGCGCCGAGCTCTTGGCGTGACGCCTGTGTAAACATATGTTCCTGTGTTTACACGCAAACACGATGAGTGTAATTAGTGGCCTAACCCAATCAATGTGTGTATAATTACAGTCATTAGTGTCAAAGCCAAGCGGCCATGCTCTCTAAACCAGCCAATAAACTACCCGGTTTCCTCCCTGCTTCATTCTCGCTCATCTTTCTTATTTACTGCTCTTATTTGCTCGTAAATTTTATGCAAGACTTGACTCCCTTCTTACGCCGTCTCTCTTCTTATCGCCTCTGTTTCTCTGTCACTTTTTTTGCTCCCCGTGTTTGTACAAATCCTCTGCTGTGATCACTGGGAGCTCTTAATTGGAAGCACATCATTAGCCGTGCGACTGATGAAGCCCGATGCTTTATGAGTGCCCCCCCTCCACTCCCACCCACCCACCCCACATAGCTTGTGTCAGACAGTCACTGAGTCGGTGTTGCCAGAAGCAAACAGCATCAGTCTCTGTTTTCATTGCTTTGAGCGTTTCACTATAAGCAGGTTTATTTTATTTTCTTCTCATATTTTCCAAGTACTAATTACGCTTCAAATAACTGAAGATTCTAACAAATCATTTCCTTCATTTGTTACAGAAATGTTTAATCTTTTTCTCTGTTTTGGAGAGAAAGTCCATTGAATTGAAATATAATTCATTGTCCACGTCTGGCACAAACACTGAGACAGAAGCTGTTTGTTTGTAATCTTAAATAAAAAAAGATGTTTGTCTGAAGCAGTGCTTTTAATATATAATCAGAACTTCAAGAAAATATAGGGCCATAAAGCAGTGATGAACAAGTTCTAAGGACATGTTGACATAGAGAGAATAAAAAAATGAATGATCTGGTCTGCCACATATGCATTATAGGATTTTCTTTTTATTGTTTCCGAGATACATGATTTTTTTTTCCTTGATAAAAAAAAAAAGTAAAATCTTTATCTTTTTGTCTTTGTGGAATACATTTTGACAGAATGAACCTTGTTTACTCAGCAAAGGAACATCTAGCAAGTTGTCCTGAAAGTTCAATTTGCTCTGCATTTAGTATTCAATAAAAGAAAACAAACACACACTCACATACACACACACACACACACACACAATGATGGCGATGTAATGTTGGAGAACCACAGCACATATATAAAACTACATCTATCAGTGCTTTTTTGGGGGTTTCTACACATGCTCAGTTGTTTAAGCCTCTTTTGGAACTGGCTTTGTTGCAGGACTTCCTACAGCCACAGCAAAGCCAATTTGCAGATTGTTTTTTTGAGGTTCTTAATAAAGAAAAAAAAAACACTGTCAGCAAAATGAGCATTGTAGTTTAGGAGCAATGTCTTCTGTTAAACAGTAAAACACCTGTTGTTGGGAAGCTGTGTAACTTTGCAGAACTTACTGTATGTGTGTGAGTGGAAAAGCAATAAATCACAGCAAAGAAAAGCCTTTGAGGCAAAACTAGTTTTCTTTATATAACAGAGTGTGTGTTGTTATTTACCAATATGTTAGTCATTTCTCAACTTTCTGAGGACATTACTTTAGAAAAATAAATAAAATATAATACATTTGCATAAGTTACTGTAAATGTAAGTTGTGCAACGATACAGAAAATTCACAATTCGGTTCGATACTTTAGTCTCATGATTTCATATTTTTTTGATACAAAAAAATAAAAATTTCTATGACTTTCTTAACTTGTAATTTATTGAAATTAACAGAAAGTTTCTCATTGGATCTGTGCTCGAGAATGCAGCCTAGGTGAAGTAGTCGAACACAGATCCACTGATCCTTCAACACAGAGCATCTTCAGAAGACAAGTTATCAAAATATGTTTTAAAAGTCTGTATTGTTTAATACAAATGCATATTGAACCTAAAGCATTGTATTGAATGGTTACATGTTTTGTTGCACCCTTAGTAAATGTCTAATAAAGTCACATCTAATGATAAAACCTTTTTTAATTGTGTTGATTGCTGTCAATGATAGTGGCTTAGAGGTACTGGTAATATATACCCCGTCACCCAGCAATGAAATTTACACACAGAACCTACAAGGCTGTCATGTAAATATCATTACATATTGGGCTTCCTATAGCTATATGATTTACATATATATGGCATTTTGAATGTGTGCCTGTGTGGGTGTATCATAAAGAAATGGAATAATTTAAAAATGTTCATAATAAAAAAGAAAGGAAAATTAGAGAAGTCAGGAGGAGATTCTATGGAAGATGCTTTCATTCACTGTTTCTTATCTTGATCCACATAATTATATTTGCTCAATCAAAACCTCTCTTTTGCAAACATCTATATGAACGGCTCCTCTCGCTCTGTCCCACTCTCTTGCTCATTCGCAATTATGAGAGTAAGACAAAGAAAAAGCGATTCATCTTTCTGTCGCGGCCCCTTAATGATATCATTAAAATGACTGACAGCTTTGAATAGCATTGGGAACCTTCCCCAGTCAAAACAAATCTGATCCGTTTTGGAAACAGAGTCTGGTGGTTCGGTAGGGAAGGGGAGGGGGTGGGTGCGGGGCCAACATGAGAGGGTGCACGTGTGTAAAACGGGGTGAGGTTCGGAAGGGCTGCTAATGAGGAATACCTCGTGGGGGGGTTGGTGGGGGGGACACACGACACAATGGCAGTGGTAAGAACACTGCTCCAGGCAGGTGCCCGCACAAACACCCTCTCCTCTACGTGCACTCCCTCCTTTCTCACTTCCAACCTATATACACCCAATCCCATCTGTGCAACTTTCATTTTCATTGCCTTAATGAACATAATAAATATATCTCCTCTCCATTGATGAATGCTATTTGACAGCCATAGGGGTGGCAAGCAGAGGAGGATAGGCACTTGATTGGAGTGTAATCATTGTTAAATGCCCAGCATGAATAACACATTCAGATTGAAGAAGAAACATAGCAAGCACACATGCGCACACATACACACACTTGCACAACACACACAGGTGGCCCAGGCCCATGGGGTGTTTCATTCACAACTTGCCAGTCCTGCTGTTATTATCATCATCAGCTTTGTCCAGGCTAGATTGTATATGAAAGAGCGAAACGTGGTGGGCAACGCTTTTGTTGGATGTGAATGCCTAAATTTGATCAGCTGCCGAAAGCACACAAATGCACGCGATCGCGTACTTTCTCTTCTTCCCGCACACACAGTCAACGCAGAGAACACGTTTATGTAGGTGACTCACGTTCTCCTGTCTTCCTCGATGCCCCGGTCTCGGATCTGAGCCTGCAAACAATTACAAAAACAACAAAAGAAAAAAAAAACAGACCCGTTTGTGACTGACTCTTCTTCGTCTCTCCTGATTTGTAGATCTTTGCTCTTCCGCTCTGCACTTGTTCACCTTGAAGCGTTCCAGGTCTCGCTCCCTCTCATCCGCCACCTCTTTGAGTCTCCCCATCTCCGCCTTCAACGTGTCATTAGCTTCCAGAAGATGTCTAACAAAGGGAAGGAATTGCGGTGACAGAGTTAAATAGAGAAATATACATAGAGCTGCAGTGTACTACAGACATGCGTGATCATCAAGAGGGTTCTGTTAACATGGCAGGCACAAAATTCTGCCACACAACAGCAACAAGGCCTGGGATTGTTTTCTTTCAGAGCAGCCTTTAACTAGCAGTTTAGTTATGTCTGGCACACAGAAAACACTCAAATATTATCACTTTCCATGATAAAACCCCCTTTTCCACATTCATTAGACTTATTTTCTGTTCTTTTAAAGTATTTTAATCCAGAACTATTATTAATTCTGCGCTTGTTTAATTTATTGATGAGGTGGTAAACATTTTCTGTTATTACATTTTATAACGACTGCATAGATTTCCTCCAAAATGAAGTGTGAGAGAATTTAAAGAAGTGTGAGATCTAACTTTGGTGTTGCAGTTGCACAAAAACTCTAATAACAGCAGCATTTTGCATCACAAAAATCTAAAAACAGACACTGGCTGTGTCCAAATTCAGGGGCTGCGTCCTTCGGAGGCCGAATTTGACAAATGCGTCCTTCTTATTCTCAGATTTGATGGACATGTCTGATGGATCCTTCTTGGCCCACCATATCCCATAATGCATGGCGGGCCGACAGGAGATTTTTTTTTTCTGCTAGTAATGGCGGACGAAGCGAGAGAAAGGAGTACAGTTTTAAATAAATTTCTGGCAGTTGTGTTGTTAATGCTTTTGTCATTTGTATAGACATGTTTTTTATTATTATTCTTGTCAGGAAAAAACTGAGCTGGTTTAGCGAAATAAATGTGCACTTACAGCTGGTCCCTTAGTTCTTCAAATATTGCCTTTAAGCTCATTTTGATGAATATATTTTTCTAATTTCGATCTATTTTTGCTTCTGTTTAGAGTCGTCAGGATTGCTGGGCAACAGGACATAAGCCGGGGTAAGGGCGGGGATAAAGCAGAAGGCCAGACTGTCCAAATTCACTGACACTTTTTTCCGGTCTTTGCGGTCAACCATGGACCCAGCCCACCTAGACCAGGTAAGCCGGGACCTTCAAAGGACCCAGCCCCTGAATTTGGACACAACCACTGTTAGGATTCTCTTGTTACTCGTTTACACAGAATCTGGCTGAACTGCTTTGATCTCCACAAAGAGGAAAATGTCACATTTGTAGGTGTGTGTGTCTTTTTGTTTCTCAGTTATGATGATGCAGAAACTTTGAAATACTCTCAGATGAAAACATGTAACGCAGACAATTCCCCTTAACACCATTATTTCTTTTTTCTGTGAGTTATTTGTATGTACTTGGATTAAAAATAATTAAATAAATTAAAAATGTACAGAGAACATTCATACCTTTGTTCAGAGATCCAAAGATAAACATTTGTCAGGACCAAATGACTCTCCTGGCAAATATTCATATTGTTGAGCCGTGTTGCCTCCAGTTCTGACTGAAGAATAGTAACCTGTAAAAAACCGTTGAGTATTATCAGTAAATAACTTTACAAAATGATGCGCACTGAAATTTTCACTTTCCCTCTGATTATACAGTTTGTGCAATCTTGTTACTGCTCACTGATGCTCATTTGCTGCATGAATTTAAACATGCTTCTTCAAGTAAAGCTTCAAAAGTAAAAAAAAAGCAATCTTCATACAAATATTACTAACAATCGTTACCCTAAAACATTTTATTATTCCTGCTCTATACACACGTACGCTCAAGCACACATGCATTTCATATTCATCACCGAGTGTGAATTTAAGGGGGCAAAGGTGTGATTAAAGAGATGTAAAAAAAAAGGGGGATAAGTGAAGCTCTAATTGTGGGGAGGCGAAGAAAAGGTGGACATAAATGTCAAAAACAAGGTATAATAGAAACATTAGGGGAAATTGGGTAAATGGAGAATAATGGAGGATGAAAGAGATGGCATTTACAGACGCAGGTATAAATAGCAAGGTGAGGCATTCAGCAGGAGAGAGAAAAGACGGAGGATGGGAGGGAGCTAAAGATGAGATTGGAGAAATAAAAAGATGTATGTGTTGGGGGGGGGGTGAAAACATGGACTGGATGGCAGTGGCCAAACTGCTGACTTTTTCATTCTGCTTATCAGTCAGGACCCTTCCAGGCCTAAACTCCAGGGACCCTGGCACATTACCCTTATCGCCATGGAAACACCTTGATACACCGTACCATCTTTCCACAAAGACTGGGACAAACATGGAAAAAGTTTCCAACATGTGGGCCATCATTTAAGTCCAAAGAAATGTTAAACGAATAGCCTTAAATGTCAAAACATCAACTGCAGCTGTCAAACAAATGTTTCTGTACGTTCGCCTGCAGGTGGAGTTTTAAAACCATAAAAATACCAACATATATTACTGCTGATGGTGTATGTGGAAACAACCATGCATTCAGCTGAAACACAAAGAGAAATAAATAAAATTGATTCTGCAGATGGAGAGAAACAAACAGGATGAGTAAATAAAAAGATTTTTATAAAAAATGATTTATAATAGAGATTAGTAGCTTGTATTGATCAACAACAATAATTAGACAACACATTAAGCACATGACATTTTTTTAAAAGTTGTATAAAACTGCCACAATCCACATTTTTCAATGTTTATTTTTTCAATGTTTTGCATTTTATATTGTTTATTTTCTGTGATATTTTTGTAGTCTTTGTCAGTGCCTCCTTGTGCTTCCTGTCATTTCTCTGTACTTTGTTTCAGTCAGCTTCTCAGTCATGCCATCCCTATTTCCACCTGTTCTCTGTTGTCATTAAGCCACCTGTCTCCAATTTCCTCATCAGTCCAAGTCCATATAGTCTCTCAGTCTTCACTTCCCTCACACTTGCTGTTCTCCAACAAGTCACAGCCTGGTGGTATACTACCTTGTTGCTCAAATATTGTACATTACAAACTTTAAAATACAAAATTCTTTATTGTATCTGTGGAAATGTGTTATGAACTAAGTACTTGTATTTGTGCTGCCTAGTTTACCCAATACAACCATAGTTCACCAGTAAAATACAATTTACAATAGCAATGTTAATAGGGTATATAAACTCAAATGTAAAAAGAAAAAATGACACCTATGCTTCATAAACAGGCACTGTGAAGACTTTACCTGCCAGATAAGCGTTTTTTAAAATCCTCACAATGTTTTAAGTTCCTGCAAAATAATGTAGCTGTTGTTCAAAAAGACAGTGATCGTTGGGTGTGAAATTAAGTTGTGAAAAAGTCAGTGATCTAATAATTCAAATGTTGTAACACGATCAAAAAATTATGTTTAAAACTGCATTTGGAATATAGAACGTTTGCATTTCAGCAAATCGGTGACAACAAAGTCGTAGGAACAATAAAATTACATTAAGAAAATCATTCAATCTGGAAGGATGAACTGAGCCAGGCCATCAATTGTTATTTCATTTATCAGCAGCAGAATAAATATTGTGAATCCTCCGCTGCATGAGATTCATTTCTGTTTTGTTTAAATCAACGTAATGTCATGAGAAGGAAGTTATGTTAAAAATCCAATGTCGGTACTCAAATATGTGCAAACGTATCAAATCCTGTCATTTAAAAAGCAAAACGTAAAAAACAAAAGCAACACAAAATAAAAAAAAAAAACACCCACACTCATAAGACATTTGCACACTTCGCCACAAGCAAACACACACACACACACACAGGCTGGTAGAATGTGAGGCATGCTGTAATGACAGTAATTACCTGCGGTCTCACATTAACATCTCCCTCCTGACTGTCTGACTGGCTCGGCTGGTGGAGGGATGTAAATCGCAGCACAAGTCTGATGTTGTGATTAGAACTAAATTACTCATCATCACACTGTTTCCACCAGTGTCAGGGGAGGCAGTGAAGAAGTGTGGGAGAACGAGGGGTGTGAGTGAGACAGAAGGACATTTAGCGAAAAAGGGAACGAGACATGAGACAAGAGGGCGCAACTGAAAGAAGGGGGAGGAGTGAGGTAGCACACCTGCTTAACATTTAGATTGGTTTTGTTGCACAAATATTTTAGCAGATGATGGGCGGGCTAAAAGGGCCAACAAAATGCATTTACAAAACAAGTTTGGTGAGGCTTCTTGTCCTTTCAGATTTATGCTGTTGAATAGAAGTTGACTATAGTAATGTAGGTGAAAGATTTGGAATATATTTATTCTATCAAGATAAGGCTTATTTGTCCAGTTCTTTATCACTATTCTTCAACACCAATAAACAAAATCTAGGTTTGGAGGATTTCTTTTTTTTTTAATATATACAATAATTCATGACTACAAAACTGTAAAACACATTTTTTAAATTTTAAATGAGAATCTACAATGAAGCCCAGATATTTAACTTCTAAAACCTGCTCAATATGTTGACCAATGATCAAGTTTAAAACCAAATCAATGCCACTTTTCCAATATCAAGCTTTCGAGAAAAAATGAACAGATTTTTCTTTAACATTCAAGGTAAGACTGCGATACACTGGTTCATAGCAAAAAACACTTTTTATTTTTGTTAGGATATGAATTTTCTGAATACTGGATGTAACAGTTTAAATAGCCTGAACACGTTCGGAACTTTACGTTGCACCCTCCAAGTGAACTGTTTCACGGTGGACACTTTTCCTCGCAGCACTGCTAAGCGTATTAGGAAGGTAATGTTATTGTTGAAGCAGCTTCTCCACTGCTTATATTGCCTGACATTTAAAAAAATGCTCCCGTTTTCGCCATCCCTGAATGTAGTTTACAAACTCTTCAGTGACATGCACGGATAGATGTCATGCGCAACGTTAATGTATGGAGATGCTAACATGCTTCAATTGTGAAAAGCCCGGGGGAAGTGGTTTTGTACTGGAGTTGAGTTGACTGGTGCACAGAGGCTGAGTTGTAAGCTTTATTAAATACCCCAAAACAAGAGACCCAATAAAGATCTTTGCTCAACCCTCCTCCTTCACGACTGTCCTAAAATGTGTGACTACTGTCTACAACCAAGCAAAGAAGAAAAGACATGTAGAGGAGGGAAACAGCGACACAGACAGAGGTACAGTAAAAGAAAAAAGTCAATAAATAATTTCTGTGTTGCAGAAAGAGTGTAACTTATTTTCAGCTGAGCTGTGATGAAAAGAAATACAGTCAAATACTGTAATAACGATATAATTGTTGAAAATACAGTGATATAAAATTTGGGTCATACCACCAAGGACTAACATGACTTATCAAACAAACATTACTTACACTAACTATGTTTTGATTTTTTTAGTAAAGTAACTGAGGCAGCTACTGAAGCCTGGTTCTGTTGGTGGTTACTTCCTGTTAAAAGGAAGTCATTTCAGTCTACTGTCATCAATGGGCTGCTCAGGATTCCAGATTGTGATAAAGTGAAGCCTGTTGGCTTCATTAGATAAGTAAGTTTGTATTAATTACCATTTCATAACATACTGAATGTTATTGGATTGTAATAATAAAAAATAATAAAATATTATAGTTATAGATCTGAATTGAATATAAGAGTTGAACTTTTTTTTTCTTCTTTCTTAATGTGCATTGGTGCTATATAAATGAACTAAATTAAATTGCATATAAAAAGAAAAATAAAGACTGCAGGAACTTTGGCAGTTAATGGATTTTCAGTGTTGCTTTTTTTCTTCAATAAATTGTAGATGGTTACCACACTGCACGCTTTATTGAAATAAAAGTCTATTTTCACTAGAAAAAAAAGAACAAACTGACCAAGGTCATGGGGCAATCATCATTCATAGCTGACTTTTCAAGGTGAATAAAAAGAAAAAAACGAAAGGAAAATCAGCAGAATATCAGGAACGGACAGTTTTGTTGTCACATCTCCCGCCATCAAACCACAAGAGCCAAATACAAGGCCATTACTCTGTTCCACTCAGCTCATCAGAGCACTTCCTCTCGTCAAATTAATGAACACATTTATTGTTAAACAGGTTTTTATAAAACATTCATTCATTCTGTCTAATTAAAAGACCCAACAGGCCTGACATCACTTAAATATGCACACTTATCACTCACATGGTCTGAATTAAAGATCTACCAGCGTGTGTGTATGTGTGAGATGGTAAAAGAGAATGCTGCTTCCAAAGCAGGCCTTCTCACTCTAGGCTTAATGGTGGTAATCATGGCATGACCCAACATTAAGATGGTGTGTGCTTGTGTTTGTGTGTGTCCTGCTCTCCCTAATGGTGACGATGATGACATGTTCTCCATTAGACTAGTCAGTGGGCCACAGCAGATCTAGCATATTAATGATGCTGATGATGGCTTCTTTAATTACCTTCGTCTGCTGCGGTTGCTGCATGGCCCGACTCCTTTTCCCAGAGTCCTTTCATCATACACTCTCCTACGCATGCTGCTGGGTTGTTTATCAGCAGCTGCCATTACTGAAATACCCTATCTAGTGTGCATCTACACAGCCACATTATCTGCTTTGATTTCAATTCTATGCTAGATGAAGTCCCTCATCTACAGTGGAACATATAATTTTAGTGCTTGCATGTATTTGAAAAAAAAAAAAAAACCCACATAAGTGGTAAAGAAATGCATTACATTTATTTAATTGGTCAGTACTGGAGAGTTATCGAGTGTTCAAGCCTGTAACTTTTTACAAATGTAAAGCTATAAATGCATTTTAGATCTGGCAGATCCTACTTTGATTTTTATTTTGTCCTTTTTTGTTTGTTTTTTGCATATACATATTCTCAGAGTTGGATAGTAACTAGTTACATTTACAGGAACTTTAGGAGTATTTTTACTATGCTGTACTTTTTACTTCTACTTGAGAAATTTTATTATGAAGTATTGCTACTCTTACTTGAGTAAAATATTGGGATACTCTACCCACTGTGAGTAACTTCAGTGAATAAAGAACAAGCTTGTTTTCAGTAAAAATTCACCAGACACGCACACCTGAAGTTTTTGTTAGTTTCATATTGAAAGAAACTGATTTGGAAAAAGGTTTCTTTTGCCTAAATTTGTTGTTTTGTAATTTTGTTATCTATATGAATTATTTTCATTTTGATCTTTAAAATACCAAAATTTCTACATAGCTTTATATTTTGGTCCATCTGATGATGTAATTTTTAAATATTAAATGACTGATGTCTTGATCAGTTACCCAGTACTTTTTACCAAATACACAAAACTATTACTTAATAAGATGCATTTTTGGGTAATGATCGGTTATGGGAGGTATTTGGTTTCAGACTTCAGTTTGGTTGAACTTTCATGACTTTTGAGTTCATGTTTTGTTTTCGGTCTGTTTTGGGTTTTTTTGGCTTAAAGTTTTATCATTTCATACTCCATGTTGCAAGAATCACTTTGATTTTTCTAAGAAATTGTATTAAATTTAGCTTTAGTCCTATTTAGCCCTGTCTTTAACTAGTCACCCATTATCATGTACCTGATTCTTCCTTTCAGACTCATGGGGCTAACTGGAGCCCTTAACCAGCTGTCACTGTGTGATGGGTGGGGTAAAACCCTGGGCAGGTCGCAAGTCCATCATAGGCCCTGCCTTTATGTTATTTGCTTTTAATACATGATCAAGGTTCCTACCCTCACCTATGGTCACAAACTTTGGGTAGTGACCAAAAGAACAAGATCGCAGATACAAGTGGTCGAGATGAGTTTTCTCCGCAGGGTAGCTGGACTTTCCTGTAGAGATAGGGTAAGAAGTTCATTTATCCAAGGAGAAGCTCAGAGTCGCTGCTCCTCCACATAGAGAGGAACCAGTTGAGGTGGTTTGGGCATCTGGTAAGGATGCCCTCTGGACGCCTCCCTAGGGAGGTCCTTCAGGCATATCCAACTGGGAAGAGACCCCGAGGAAGACCCAGGACACGCTGGAGAGACTATGTTTCTTGGCTGGCCTGGGAACGCCTTAGAGTCCTCCCAGAAGAGCTGGAAGAGGTGGCTTGGGAAAGAGAGGTCTGGGCTTCCCTGCTCAAGCTGCTGCCCCCCGCAACCCGACTTCGGACAAAGCAGAAGATAATGGATGGATGGATGGATGGATGGATGGATGGATGGATGGATGGATGGATAAATAAAGGCCTGCTTGGATCCAGCCTCTGCCATCCTGTGTGCCATTTCACCTAAAATTGTTACAAATTAACCCTCAAATAAACACGACAAAAAATTTTTGTGAACGTGCCAAACAAATGTTTCGTAGTCTAACATTGTACGTTTAGACAGAACAGAACTAAACACCACAGTGAAAAATAAATAGTCTTGCATTTATCATAATTTCCATCCTGTGTAAAATCATTTACATTTTGATATGTGATGTTCCCATGAATGTTTTCAGCTCCTTTTCTGCAGAATAACATAGCGTGGGACAGTTACGAAAGGGCCACTAAAGTTAGAGACAACATAAGAAAACATGGTTTGTTTGTCTTCCTGCCCGACTGTCTGTTCCATCTCTCAAATAAATTACAGCACTGCAGCCTAATGAGCTGTGTGGGATCAGGATGGTACACACAGACACACACTGAAAAATACAAAGTGGATTCCTTGGTTAGTCATTTGGAACATTTTTTTAATAATCAAGTAAACAAATGGGTTTTATTTGACTAGATTATATGGGTTTTATCATTGAATATTTTGACCAAGATAAATTAATACTTATAAATCAATCCTATAATTAGACTCAACTGGGCTTGTTTTTATTGGGACTTTCAAAAAGTTATAACTGGACGTACATCTATAACTGATTAACTTTAGGAATCGGTCTAATTCAAGATGGCTGCCACAACTAAATGACATTAGTAAACACAAAAAGGGATTTAATTCATTGAGTTTTATTATGGGTCAGGGACTACAGGTGGAAATTAGCACCTGAAGCTATAACCTGATATAGTGTATCTTTCCCTTTGTGGTTAATGTATATTGTCCCTGTTAAAAAAAAAAATACAGATTGGGCTAGGATGTATTCTGTTAGAAGCTGAGACTCATAACAACATACAGTATATTCTGAGCATGACAACGCACATGAAGTTATTTTTAAGGTTTGGCCAATGGTCTTCAACCTTTTCACTTCTCAAAAAGAGATGATCTACAGGCCCCCACATACTCGGGTGTACTTCACTCCGCGGAGGTCCGCGCGGACTCGAAGCGGCCATCCACCAAACTGAAAACATAGAAACTTTATGATACGTCAATGAAAGAATCTAAAGACTTTCAGAGTATGTGGCCCAGCAAAACAATTGTGGGAGGAAATAACTCAGATCCTGAGTAAGGTAAGTTCTTTTATTTTGTTTTAAAGCTAAAATGCAAACGATCTCTTCCTCCTCATCCTTGACACCATGACTGAAATTGCAAGAAATTAAAGAATTTGTGAGGCGGTCAGTACGCTCGAGTATGAAGTCTCAAACATCCGCGGACAATATGCGCAGAGGCTGCGCGGCTCATGGACAGCACACAGTATGCCTGAGCATGTGGGAGCATTTAGTGCAATGCATTCTGTCATGAAAGGCAGTGGGTGATATGCATCCCTTTAGGGATTTCTAGGCCTACATTTATAAACAGTTTAGGCAACTATTACAACTTTAGTAGCATGAAAAATTTGTTGCTAAACTTTGTTGCTATCCAAATACTCATTAAAATTTGTTTAAAATCTTTACCCCCATGAAAAAAAAAAAGTTGATACAGACACCCTAATGACTGATTGTGTGTGTGTGTGTGGCGGAGTAAAATTCAGGGAGAAGAAGAGGAGCCGGATGAGATGATCAGTCGCAGAAAACATGCCCCTCTTGTTTACAGTGCATTTGAACTGGACTCATGCAGAGGGACAGGGCCAAGAGAAAGTGTGCACGTGTCTGTCTGCGTGTGCTTAGTGGCATACATACAATTCCAAAACTGGCAGTAGGAAAACATGCAAATGCTTTTCTTTTAAACCAGAAAACAACCACTAAACCTCTAAAACAACACAAGACTGCATGAAACACAAACTGCACACAGACATGGTACACTGAACACACACTGACATAGACACAAAAGAACCAGAGCGATCTGAGGTTCAGCCTCTGTGCTCCAACGCAATTTGTAATATAGATTTCCTCCATAGGCCACTGTAGTGTACCATTTACTATTTCAAACTCTTTGATTTTTTTTGCCACTGGATAATTCATCTTCTGCAGGTCAATAACAGAGATTGGGACCTAATGAAGGAGTTATAGTCACAACAGCCATCACACTGATGTTTAAACACTGTTTGGAGTCCGATTCATTGAAAACCTCATCTGTTGCTGACATGATGGAGGACAGCATGAGTGAAAATGTAAGGAATTCTGTTAAGTACAGGGGTGAGGAAGTAAACTGCTGACTGTACATCAAAGACTGTAAATATAGGTAGACCTCAGACCAGACTATGGGAATGAAATCAGAACAGGACCCGCTTCCCTGCCGGCTTGTTCCAGTACAAGTTTTAAGTCCCGCCCCCCTTTTTGAAAAAAAAAATCCTACATTGTTTTTGTTCAAAAACAGAAACCCATCTCACATAATTTGTTTTCAGATGCTGACTCCTGTTGATCAACGTTTTTTTATCCATATTTTGAAGTATCAGATTAGAAAAGGTTGAAGGAAACTGCAAAATTCGAAAAAAAAAAATGTCCTTAATGTCACAAAAAAAGATTTTACGCTCACTTAAGGTGGTTTTTGGATTTTCCAAAAAAGAGTTAATGCCAAAAGGGGAGATGGAAACACATTTGCAGAATAAGTTCTGACGTACAGAACATTTACCTTAAATAACTGATCTGTTGTTTTCCCGTCTTCCCGGATATTCCCACAACACACAAAAAACATGGCTGGAAGCAAAAACAGGTGCGGACTGACAGCATGTAACAGCGCCAATACTGGTTGATATGACAGAACAATTACAACTATTCCTGGAAACTTCTCTCCATTGTCCTGAGATATCTGGTCTCTGCTAGTTTGCAACATCTACTTCCTGTTTATTAAAATCACGAGTAACGTCAATGTCTGCTTTGTGTAGCCTGGTTCAGAGCCCTATAGAGAGAGAGTTGCGACACTCTTTGAACTAGCCGACACGCGGTCACGTGGTTCATGGAGCTCGCA
>JARVJO010000165.1:18070243-18100287 GCA_031762555.1 Cynodonichthys magdalenae | reverse complement strand
ACCACGTGACTTCCGCATTCCATTCTTTCTATAGAAGTCAATGGGAGTGTCGCAACTCTCTCTCTATAGGGCTCTGGCCTGGTTGATTCACTCCAAATGCCTTATTCACATTTTTTTTTCTTTTTTGCAACATTTTAAAAGTTTGCTCAAAATGCACATTACAATTGAATGGAAACATGGCTTGTGTAGTTCTTACCTTGCTTCTGTATATTCAAGTATGCATTATTCTCAAACATTTAGCTGCAGTTAAATCATGTTTAAAAGAAAAATAAAAAATAAAAATAAAAAAGCTTGTGGCATTGTGTGCGACGGATGAGGACTTAAGGCTACATATTGCTAGGAGCTACTGAGACCTGCAACAACAAAAGAAGGCAGATATATTTGTTTTATCAGTTTAATACATCTAAGCTGAACATAGAGACGAATAAGCTAGTACACAAAACCACTTCCAATTACTTTAACAAAAAAAAAAAAAAGAAGAAAAAAATACTAATTGACGGGATCAATACAAAACAAAGATTTTAAAAGTCTGAGTTTAAATGATACAATAAGGGATCTAGAGCTTCAAAGTAATAATGATCAGATAACAAAACAACAAAAAAATAAATAAATAAATAAAAAATAATGCTCGTTATAACTGTCATTTTTATTTTTAATTTCATTGATGGCTGGTTTTACTCTGTCCTCATCCGCAATTACTACAGGATCAAAACGATGTCAGCTTTCTCCTCGCAAAATGTGTTTGAAGTTCTGTTTGAACCACACTAGTTTTGAAGTTTCATTTTGCCGTTTCGAATACATTTGCTCAAAATGAGAATCTTTTCCTTCACAGACATTTTCTTCCAGTGAACCACACCTGTGAGTGCTCCACACAGAAAAATTTAAGGCATGCCTTTTTTTTTTCCTTAAGGTGAATATTGTATAATAAGCAAAGTATCATGAGTGCAGACCTTTAAAACCACTCTGAGTGCTTAATTTAAAAAAATCCTACCAAAACTTTGCACACAAAGTAGGAAAGTCCCATAAATACATACAGTTATACAACAGAAGCATGCAAAGATGACTTTGCTTGTGCATTTGGAACTCTAACTTAGCGTTGTGCATCGACGGCAGTCAAAACTTCATGCCAAAACACATTTTGTATGAGGTGCAATGCTGTAAATGTGGGCCTTCTGAGCAAATTCAAACTCAAACCGGTTTTGTTGCATTGTGAGAATAGCATTGCTCCACTTTGCCACCTATGTCAAGGAAAAAAAAATTATATTATTTTTAAATTATATTAACATTTTAGAACGACTGACCAAAGCTGCCGCTGCTTTGAACATTACAGAAACACACCTTCACTTTCTTCTTGATCATTCCTTCACTAGTAGCCTTTTCCATATCTACTTTATGAAACACTCTGGCCTGAGAGACTCCTGGCAAACTCTGACATGTCAGGCAACAGTTTTGATCACAGGCAACAGAGAAAAGAGCCCAGTCTCACTGCAAACGCAGAGATGAAAGGATTTTTAACAGTCGTGAAATAGTTGAAAAACTCTTTGTGAGCGTTTGCTTGACTACTGACGGACCAATCAACTGGCCTTAGCTGGTGTCTTGCTGGCCCTAGGCAATCACCCTGCTGCAATAAACAAAAAAAAAAGAAGAGCCATGCCGTGTGTGTTGCATTATTCACAAGGAATAAAAAAAGAAACGGTAAGGTGAGGGAAAGTGTGAGACAGAGTGAAGTTAGGAGAAACATAGATGAGACATAGAAATAGAAGAAACTAAGGAAAGGTACATTTCCAGAACATCAAAAAAGAAAAATAAATAATAAGTAAAATCAATACCTGAGAAACAATCAGAGAGTGAAGAAGTGTTGGACAGAATTCAAAGTTTTTGCAATGTTAAATGAACATCATTTCTTCACACTGCCTTTGCCCTTAATTATCCATTTTGCCTTTGTGCCACAGTGGCTCAGCTCTGACAGCCCTTCTCCCCTGAGATCCCCCCAGCTCCCAGCTAGAACATTAGGGAATATCAGGGAATATTACACCCAGGAATTAACACTCCAAATCACCTTGCTAAAGTTTGGCCCTGCACAGACCCCTCCCTCTCAGACAAGATAATCCGAGCTCTAGCCCCGGATATATGCCACTAATCATCAAAAAAGGGGAAAGGAGGGGCAGGTAGGGAAGAAAAATAAAGAAGACATCGGAGGGAATAAAATGAGACGAGAGAAGGTGAATTAGCATTTTTGTGTAGTACAGAAAACCTGACTCTGTTTGGTACAAAATGGGCCAGGCCATGAGTTACTGTACAAAAATCTAGAAACTCAGTCTAAGAAGGTTTGGATATTAACATTTAAATACAGGAAGTGTTGTAATTTGTATAGCTTTTTGTTCAAAAATCCTAATGTATTCCACTTTAAAGGTAAAAAGGTATTTGTAACATCCATCCATTATCTTACTGCTGGTACCTATAGTAGTTTCTGTGCAAATGGTGGGGGACACCCTGAACAGGTCCATCACAGGTCTTTATAACAATCAGTTTGAAATTATTTACCTGCTCTTGTGCATCATGTTTTTCTCTTTCTGCCCTGAGTTTCTGGTCATCGGCCTACTGGAGTTTCTCCCTGAGCTCTGTCACCTCCTTTATGAACCTTGCAGCCACTGACCTACAGAAACAAACAAAATGTCCATTTAATATTATATTTTAGTTAAATACAAAAAATAGATTTACATCAATGAATTAAAACATTTTTGTTTTATTTTATTTGTTACATTTATTAAAGTTCCTTAGAAGAAACACAACGGTGTCGCTTCATAGGTGTTAAAGTAGGTCTGTGAATGTGTTAGTACACATATTTATGTGTGAGTGTGTTCATGTGTGGCAGCCCAGCTAAGGGAATGTGAAGGGGATCAATACGGAGGGGTCTATTTCCACAACGCCACCGCATGCGTCTGCTTATACGCCAGTCGGTTTGTGTCTATGAGCGAGCGCATTTGTGTGTGCGAGGGAGGTTTTTTTTTTTTTTGCGCTGCCCTGGCTAGAGTGGAATCAGTACAACAAATGATTATCATTTCCACACACCTCCCTCTGCAGCCTCGCCTCGGCCACTCTTAAGCTTCAACACACATCCCCACCGGCCCTCCGTGCACACGCATCCACACAAAAACCCAAACACGCCACCCACACTTTGACCCACCTCATGTAAAAAAAAATAGGAAATTACAAGTTTATAGATATTGATATATCAGAGTCTTTTACAGGCAAGTGTTTTAGCTAATGACAAAACAGCAGACTGTCATTCACTCTCAGCATTAAAGAGTTCAAGCAAGAACATGCAAAATATTGCATGACATATGTGCATAATGTTGGTGTCAAGGTTTGACCACAAATATCTACAACCATTTCTCACCACAAGATGATCTTAGTCCAAAACCTTGGCATGAGGAGTGATATGCATTCAACCAAGACAAGTGAGACCTTTTTATATGACATTTTATTTTATTTTTTTTCTGTAAGAGTTTGAATAAAACAAAAGTCTTCTTCGTTTGTTATATTGCCATGCTGGTAGAAAAAAAAACATGTACAAAAAAAACATGCAACAAATCAAATAAATAAATAAAAAGTTACGACAGCGCACAAATAGATTTACTGGCAACATGTGTCGGCTGCAACTATAGAACAGATTCTAATAAAGTAGATTCTATTAACAGAAAGCCAAACCACGGAGAAAAAAAAAAGAAAAAACGTCTGAACGGCTGGTCCATGGAGGGAACATATGATAGTATGAACAGTGTGGAAAAGTGGAAGGATAGAAAGAGAATAGGCATCCTGTAGAGAAAGAAGGGGATTTCCCTCAGCACAGATGGAAGCCATTAGTATGGTGTTGTTGCTTAAAAACCTTTCATGTCTTTGCAGTTATTAGATAATACTGGGTTAGCAGTAAACAGAATGATTCTGCAAATAGATCTAATATCCAGACACAGACATTGTTTTACCATCCAGTACCTAAAACTGGTTGAAATTTAATCAAATGCAAGAATTTAGAACGAGGTCCGTATTGTCTACAAACTAACTTG
Source organism: Cynodonichthys magdalenae (assembly GCA_031762555.1). Classification (NCBI taxonomy): domain Eukaryota; kingdom Metazoa; phylum Chordata; class Actinopteri; order Cyprinodontiformes; family Rivulidae; genus Cynodonichthys; species Cynodonichthys magdalenae. Next base: position 18,096,220 of record JARVJO010000165.1, on the reverse strand, counting down.
TTGTTTTTTTTGTATTTAAATCGTTGCTTGAAGATGAAAATGTTCCATCTCTCAGCTTAACCGAAACTCCCTGAGACAGAGACGATTGTGGTGAGGTCACGTTGGAGCCACAACCACAACTATGTGAGCACAAACAGACTCAGAAAAACACACATATACTGGGTGAAACATGCTTGCTGATGTCATCACCGCAGCTCTGGAAACACATAGGGGTCAACCAGGGGTCTTGGCTCTGAGCTTTATGTCCTAACATCTGTTTTCACGACACATTTTAACGATATGCGAAATTAATCAAGGGGCAGATACAGAAAAAACAAAAAAACAGGAAGAATTAAAGTGTTTCTTTGTGGATTTTGTTCAGAAATTCATTGACCGTATTTCTTTTTTGAAGAAAAAGTCCGAAATTTTTAAACAATGTGAATTTACAGAGGGCTGTTCTGTTCAACACATGTTCCGTTAGAAGGCCTACTGTTTTCCGCACATAAAACATCTAAATGTTTTTGATTACTGAGCATACACAGGGGAGCATGGGAAACGGGGGACTGGAGAGGATGCTTCTTCTTTTCCTCTTTCTTTCCATTTTTTTCTATCCCTACCTTATTTTCTCCTCTGATAGCTTCCCCTCTTCCAGGTGCCCCTCCAACCGCCTTGCCTTCTCTGTACGTGCTGCCAACTCCTCCACTGAGCAGGAGACAGAGAGATGACAGACAGAGGAGGGAAAGTGTGACATAAAGTTCAACAGTTCAGTCCAAACAACAATGGTTAGAATTCCTCTTGCTACCCCAAATTCAACTGGTAAAAAAATAAAAGAAAAGAAAAAGAAAAAAGGGAAAATGCATTCATATTCATAGGATTTAACAAACAAGTCTCAGTTGGCAGATGGAGGTCAGACTGCTTGACGTACACGGTGCATCACATGATCCAAACGATGACAAAGAAGAAGAATTTACAATATATGCATATAAGAGAGTGAATCTTGATTTTTGTCTAGTTCAAGAGTGAGCAAAAACAAAGAACTCAGCCACAGAGGAAAGGCAGGGAATGTGTTCCAGCAGCAGAAAAAGAAGGGTTGAACTGGTTAAACCCGGACGTGGTGGCTGCCCTTTTGTCGAGACAAAAGAAGTGCTCTCCAATTTGGTCAATAGATGGCAGTATTTACCTTGAGCAGGCCATTGTGCTCAAGCCCCAGACTGCAGCCCCTTCATGTTGCCTTTTAAGCCGTCTCCTCCATCTACATGTAATAAAACCCCTTTGTCCTACACTTAGTAGTTTAGCACACTGAGTGGGTACATAATAAAACCACTCGTCAGGTTTGTTAGTTAGGCTTGCTTTGCAGGCCCTTTTGCAGTTTGAATTTAAAGTCTAAAATTTGCTGCCTCCCCCCGTTTTCTTTTTTTGTTCTTTGTGTTTTGTGAGTCAATGCTTTTTTTCATAGCTCCTGAAACCTTTTCACTAAATCCCGTATTCATTGAATATAACATAAACTGTCAGCCATCGATGGCCAAGGCTGGTGAATATTGAGAGGGTGTGCACACTGAATATGAAGAGTTGCGTGCATGTTGAATATTTACAGGACGGACCTTGACTTTGTGTGTGTGTGTGTGTGTGTACGCGCATTTTTCTGAGAAAAAAAACAGAAATAGAGAAAATGTTAAGTGAATTTTTGTAATGCTTTTAGGGCTGCTTGCTGGAATCTGATAAAAGTGGTGGAACACACTGAAAAAGAGCAAGCAAAAACCAATGAAATAAAGGACACGTTGTAAGAAATCTACATTTAATAGAACTAACAATCATTTATGGTTTTGTAGCATCAGAACAGTTTAAACTGAAGCCCAAGGAAAATTGAGGTTGCAAGTAGAACTGCTAAATATTTTATGTCGCACAAATACTTGTGTATGTGTGTAAGTGAGCTTTACCTTGGCTATTTTATTGAACCTCAAGGTGAAAGTTTGCTATGAATCTCAATAATCAATAACGCTGAGATGTGAAAACTTGAGATGGGGTTCAAATTCATATTCAAGGCATTTCTCATGAGGTGACCTTAGTGACACCTCCTAAATAAGGGAGGCCACAGAGAGAGCAATTAGCCGTGCAGAATGATCGTTTACACAAACGATTATTTGCACAGAAAAGTGAATTAGCAGAGTGGCCAGAATTTACACAGAGAATTTAGCTTTGTACCTAAACCATTGGAAAAAATAAAAATAACGGCCCCTCTTTCCTTGTTGAACTGAATATTGCCCACCTTTTATGCCAGATTGTTAAAAAAAGATAACCTTTTAATGAGGGATGACAGCCACTTTAGACAATCTTGTGAATGATTTGTGCAATATTGTGGGTTTTCACAACATCTGTTAGTGATCTGAGGATAAGTCTAGGCTACTACCACATGAAACCTTTGCTCAACAGCTTTAACGTTGACTATATCACAACTGTGCCACCCACGGCATGGGGCCCCAACAAGGTTGCCGAATCAAATTCCGGATGGGTACCTTTCTGGGTGGAGTTTGCATGTTCTTTCCATGCATGCATGGGTTTTCTCCGGGCTCTCCGGTTTCCACCCACAGAGAGAAAAAAAGATGCACTTTAGGCCAATTGGTAACTCTAAATTGTCCCTAGGTGTGAGTGAGAGCAGGACTGGTTGTTTGTCTGTATGTGGCCCTGTGATAGACTTGCGACCTGTCCAGGGTGTAACCCACCCCTTGCACATTGGCTAAATATTGGCACAGGTGACCCCCTTGACCCTGAAAGGAAGACACAAGTAAAATATAATGGACGAATGGATATTATACAGCCATGTTTCTGTTGACTTTTCTCAAAAAGCTGCAAAGTAATCTTGAATTGGTGTGTAGTACATTCCATGATTAAACTCTGGGAGTTTAATTAAAATTTGTCAACTGCTTCATCATATATTCTGTGAACAGACAAACTGGGTTCACAACAACAGCTATTGTCATTTTTTTAAGCAAAAACAATTATGTGTTGCACATTAGTCTCAGCTACTACCACACTAAATTCTAGCTAACTATCTACAAAATAGATTGATTTGTAGCTATTTATATGTTTGCTAAGGTCACTTAGCGGTGGCAGCCAGCTTAAAATGGATCGACTTTAAAAGTTCAGCAATTGTAGATGCACATTTGGTAATTACATTTTGACAGTTTCATTAAAATCCATCCACTTTGATCATGAGATATTTTGCCAACATGACAAACACACACACATTTGTCTTACAGTCAAGTGAAAACTTCCTTTCTATAGTTTAACCCTAACCCTCGTCATCATCAAACTTTATTTATAAAGCGCTTAAACACCAGCTTCAGCTGAAACAAAGCGCTGAACATCTGAAATAAGTAAGATAAAGGAAAGCATAAAAACCTACCCCAGTACTCACCTAAACCTAAGCTAAACTTAATCCACATCATAACCCTCAACCTCACCCACAGTGGTCCCTTGTGAGGACAATGCAAAATGTACTCACAAGGATCGTAGACTGTCAAAATTCATCCTCACAAAGAAACACTTACACAGACACACACAGGCAAAAACATTATCACCATTTGGCCTTCAATGATGGGCAAAAAAAAAAACAAAAGACCCAAAGCAATCTGAAGGCACATTTGGGTGCTAATCTTGGACAGATAGATTAAATAAGGGATATTTATGTTTAGCTTGGTAGGGACTGATGACCAATACTGACAAAATGTTTTCCATCAAAATAGGATCTGCAGAATATTGTGTATTTTAACATTTCTTAATATCCTAAAGACAAACAGCAGTCCAAGCTCGACAGTCTGAAGTCTTTTACAACCTGATTTTACTGCCTTCATGAGTGAACTTATGACAGTAGCCCACACTCTAAGATCTTCAGTCCCCCAGTCTAACACTTTCTTGACCCTTTTATTCTGCCTTCACAACTAACGCTGTGATATTAGTCCATGATCTAACTCTCTGCCGATCTCTGCCTCCGTAGGCACTTCAAAGCCCATCATACAGCATCAGGCTATAATCACAGATCTGCGGTCAGATTACCCTGCTCTCACAGCTAACCTTTAACATGAGAAGGATGAAAACCTTGCTAACCTTGAATCAGTGGTTGGGACTGGGCTGGGCCCTGCCAGGCCCTCATAAAAGCTTCATAAGGCTTCATGGGAGCTTCCTTTGGCTTTGTTGGGGGGATTCGTAGTTGGCTGAGGTGCTCCCGAGAGACGTCCCAAAGCCTCCCGTGACTCTTTCTCCTTCTTTCTGAAGTTTCATAAGCTTGCAACACTGCTTTTGGGTATAAGCCAAAAGGTGCAGGCACACAGCCGCACACCGTCATGCACACAAATATAACCACAAGATAAAAAAAGAAGAAAACTCACTAATATGCACACAACATTCGCTCACAAAGACTAACACACACACACCGACTTAAACTCACACACACTTACACCCCAATACACTCCCCTCTTGCTCTCTCCTCTCCGCTTTATTTACAATCCTCTGGCAGCGGTACAAGGGCCTGGGGCTATAACACACGGCACCTAATGCTCAAACTGCCAGGTAATCTCATGTCTGACATCCTCCTTTGATAGAAACTGATCAATAGACTCTTGTAAAGGAGTCATTTTCTCTGATGTTTCCACCAACCACTTCTCTCTATCCCTAACTCTCTCCCCTTTTTGCTCTTTCTTCCTCCCCCCCTTTTTCTTTTATTAGCTATACATTCATAATTCATATTTCAGCTGGGTTGTGTTAGCTCTAAGGAAGGGGGTGAAGGTGCAGGGTGTGTATGAAGGGGGGGGGGGGGGTCAGCTTATTTGTGTAATAAAGAACAATAGTGGTGAAATGATGGGGAGAAATGCCGGTGTTTGCTGCTGGTTCCGGTGAACAACAGTTTTGGGGATCGATAGAGTGTGAAATGGGATTATAGCTAGTAATAGAGGTGAATTGGAGGAGAGAGGCCTGTGCATGTGTGTGTCCAGGGATCCAGGTTGCATTTCAGCACACACATACATATGCAAGCACACACATACATATGCAAGCACACACATACATGCGCACATAATGATTCCATCATCTTGATAGGCAGATGAACATCAGCAACACAGCAGTGCTAACTTCACTTTTCTGTTTTGTTAGAAATTGGGGATAATTTGGGATAACGTTTTAAATGAACCATAGAAAAAGTCCTCACTAGGTGCACATCTTTAAATGATCAAATTTGAAGTTAATCCAATTCAAGATGGCTGCCTCAACTAACTGATTCTGAAACAAACAAAAGAAGTAAACTAAAATTTGGTGAAGTACATTTTGTGAATACATTCTGTATGATGACAGATTGTGTACGATCTTTGTTTAACATTTTGCCTTTAACTAAACTTGGCACAAAAAGTAAGGAAATTTGTGTTTGGTTGATCATTTCTTTGCTGTAACAATGCTTCTTGGCAATAGGTCTTATACTGTTGGAAATGGTGCCACATTTGTAAGGAATGTGCATTTGTGGGATGAGCAGTAGAGCTGAGTATGTGGGCTGTGCACATGAAAAAAATGCCAAATTATCTCTGCCAATGTCAAACAGCTTATTCTACCATTGACACATTTGGTGTTTGGCAAACTGGATGATTGAAATTTGAAGGAACAAGACATATTGGCAATTTAACAATGTATTCATTTAACAGGAGCCTTGGCATGTGGAAGAACCATACACAGCCACAACAGCCTGGCACCTCCTCATCAAGCTGGTCACCAGCCTGGTCACACACTGCTGTGGGATGGTATCCCAATCCTCAACCAGCATTTGTCATCTGCTTGGTGGCACCTGAGGGTATCAAAAGCTTGACACAAGTGTCAATAGCAACAACAAAATAGGCTGTTTGGAAGAGAAGATTTGGCAAATTTAAACTCTGTAACTTCTCAACATATGATGGTGTTAGTCTTAATCTCTGGCATGGAAGGCAACAGGTGATATGAATACTTTGCCTTTTATTTCAGTCATTGTCATGCAAAGTTTGTTACATTCAGCATTTTAAAGATTAGGTCTTATTTTTTTATTATTCTACAGGTAGATTTGTATATGTATGGTATACAACATAATTATTCTGTAAACCAGAAAACATACACATTCCTTGCTTACTGAAATGTACTGAAAGTAAATGGTACAAAGAGGTATGCACCGTGCTCCAAACACACCCAGCATATCCCAAGAGCGATGTGTGATAGACAGCTAATTTGACACATAGGCCCATGCACCACATTTAAGGACTTTTTCTAATCTTTTTTAATCACTCCCGTCATTTCAGTCTCTGTGGCCGACCCTGACAGAGTCTGATTAAGCCCAGCTGCCTTCAGACATTTCAATCTCATCATTGTGACACTTCTCCCGGTTCCAGAGGGTTTACTTTTTTTTCTCTCTCTTTCCATCCTTCTTTGAGACCACAGAATCATTTTCATGTGATATCCATCACCTCCAACTATGTCAACGTAAACATGCTGAAAAGTATAGAATTGGACACACCGAGAGCTTTACATTCAGATATACTTGCATTTAATACTGTAACTTTGCAGTTTGAATCTGATATTAGTAGATACCATTTTACTACTTGATTGCCGTTTTTAATTACAGTCATACACAATCATAGCTTATTAAAACACATAGTGATATTAGAAAATCTAACCAGACACTTTGTATGACAATTTACTGTTTTTTTTTGCAGCGTTATAAATTTGTGACTTTTATATTAGCACAATCTGCATTCTAAACTATTAGATTTCACATTTGACTCCATCCCACATATTCTGTTATCAGCCAGAATAGTCATCACCACTCAATGCAATGTTTTCATAATGCAGAAAGGACAACATGGTAATAAAAAGGCCTTTTGTTCATGACAGTAAATTTTCAAGCTAACTTACTTCAGTTTATTGAGAATATGCTGTAAACAAAGCCCCCTTTGTTACAATCACGCATCTTTATTCTTCTTAGGTCATTACAATAGGCTCTTCATTTGTGGACTGTATCTGCTAAAGGTAAAACCTGAATAATATGTGGTTTTGTGTGGCGAGTAGAGTTGAGGGAATGCGTTTTGATCACAGACAAAGGCCAAGCTACACAGCGCTGTCCTTCTGTCTCTATCTTGTTAATGAGCACTGTTCACTGAGCAAGCCAGCCACTGTCTGCCACAGAGAAGAGACCTCAGATTCAGCTCTCTGCGGACAATAGGTGATTGTGTCTGTGTGTGTATGTGTGTGTTTGTACCTTGGAGAACCAGTGTGTATGTGCTAATTAAAGCAGTGGGAGTTGGAAGAAATGACTGTGAGCGTGCGCATGTGAGGTGTTTGCCTGCCGTGACCGTAGATATGTACGTTAATTCTTAATGAGACATTTCTGTGCCCAGAGAGACCCAAACATCACCATTCCTGCACTGACACACTACTACAAAGGCCACCATCTTACACACACACACACACACACACCCACGCACACACACACACACGCACACAAGCGCATACACATAAACCAGATCATTACCATACAGCTAAAGCAGTGCACTGTTAAATAAAAACCTTTACCTACAGCATGTGCAAGTGTGTGTGTGTGTGTGGGTGTGTGTGTGTGAGAGAGAGAGAGAGAGAGAGAGAGAGAGAGAAATAGAGAAAGAGAAAAAGATAGAATTATAGCTGCAAACAGCTAGCAACAGTAGCAGTACAATTGCTAATTTGAGCTAAAGCAATTGGGTTGGTTTTGCCAAAACAAGACAAGGTATGTTGCTTTTTATTAACTGTGTATTTGCTTTTTCCAATTTAAACAGCATTAATGGATGTTTCCCAAAAATAACGTTTCAAGAAAATACTCATAGACATAATAATAATATAGTAATTCTGAGAAATACATGTAACTATAGACAAAGAAAATCTAACTTTTTCTTAAACAAAACAAAAAAATTGTGTTCATTGAATAAATGCTTTCGCCTGCTGCCTTTATTGCCAGAGTTTTAGATCATCGAATGTTGAGACTTTTATAACCATTTTAGTCGAATCTTAAAAAATTGTTTGGATCAATCTCAACTAATATTGTTACGACTCATGTGATCAGTTAGTGCTCAGAGTAAGTTTTGAGCTACTACCACACATAATTTTAGCTCAACATCTGTAAAATTCCCCAAAGTATAGTCTTTTTTGTGTAGGTTAAAGTTGATTAGCTGTGGCGGCCATTTTAAACTGGGCAAATAATTGCTTTCTAAGAGTTTCATTGGGATCATTCCACTGTTTTGTAACATAGAACATAGCCATTAAATAGGATTTATATTGTTTACAAGTTAAGATGCCACATGGCCAAAAAACAAAACCTACTTAGGATGAGTACTAAAGTGTCTGATTACTGTTACCTGTTACCTGTTACTTGGTACTTGCTGTGTAGCTCCTCCAGCATTCGCCTTAGCTGTCTATTGTATGTACTCAATCCCTTGTTCTGTCCAATGATGTCGTTCAGTCCTCATCTTTTCCTCCTCTTTTTGTAACACTCCATGGAGTCTCTTCATCTCTCTTCTCTGTAATCCAAACTCCATGTTCCTCCTTTCAGACTCTTGTTTGGCCTCCTTCAGCCTCTCCTCCGCCTGGCTGAGGAGCATCATGTGTACCTGCAGCTTGAGTGAGTACCAAGAGGAGAAACGAAACATGAAGGATGTGTGCTGTTTGAGGCCCAGCTCAGACTGAGGAAGAGATTCATGCCTGGCCTCAAAATGACTCTAAAATATGTCTGGAGCAATCTCTTATTATTTGATCTTCATGTGAAGCTTGCAGCTGCTTTTATCCTGGAGAAACCTTGGATAAAAATTAATTTCATATTTGGGTTGAAATCAGAGCAAAACAACAACATTTAAAAAATACGATGAACACAAAAATGGACTTTAGCATAATTTTGCAAAGGTAAATTATAAAATCCCACATGCTTTCTATGACAGCAGCATCAAAACATGATGTCATTTTAAAAAGGACTTTTTCTGGATTTTGAAAAAATTATGTAAAAGAAAAAAAGCTGAAGCATTGAAGCTATTTTATTTCTATTAGAATCATTCATTTGCTGACCTCATTAGCTTATTTAAGATTATATTTTCCAAGCTAACTCAAAACTAAAGTTTAAAAAACTGATGTATCATCATAATGTATTTTTAAATAAATGTTTGCATTTCATTTTATACATTTACTGCAGTTACCATAAATATTTCACTGTCAGTTCTCTCAGGCAGAATATGCATGACTAGGCATTCATGTAAATCATTAGTCCTTGTACAATTATGTGCATTTGCATAATGATAATGATTAATAATGTTTATATGCATAATGCATGCGATGATTATAGATGTAGCCTTCAACTGGCATGTGCCTTATAAGACAGACAATATGTGTTATTCTTCTGGGAAAAGGACAGAATAAACACTCCTGTTGCCAACTTTTATGTTTTTTAAAATATTTTTGAGATTTATTGTCTGCTTATACACAGAGGGAGAACTCACAAAATACAACTTATTGGGCAAAACGATCATGAATGATTGTTACCATATCCACTAATTCACTTGTGTGTAAAAGGCTTTGGCACACACACAACCTCACACACACACACAATATGTCCAAGACTGCTAGTAATGTTGGCACACTGCCAATCTACAGTCACCACTTTGAGTAATTTGAATATTTAGTGTCCCATTGAGCTCTTAATTGGAGTCAATTTCCCTAGCCTTGGCACTGTTTGGTGCTTTAATTAACAGCAAGGTAATTTGTTTCTGCCAGGCAATCACAGGACAATCACATGAGTGGGCAGTGTGTGTGTGTGTGTGTGTGTGGCGGCAGTTAGAGTACCTCTTTAGGAAAACTTGAGCTGGATCTCCAACTTATGTTCTCAGCATGTGTAGGCAGTTTTGTGTAACAGTTTCATCTTACATCCACTTCAGATCACAACTATTTAAGGGTGTACCCACTTGCAGTTTGTGTCTCAGTGAGAGACAACTAATCCTGCAATCTTCTTGTTTCTAAATGAGAACTGTAAATGTTGAGCTATTTCAAAAGGTCTCATCTCAATAGAAACATTCAAACACTTAAAGGAAGAGTTCTTGATTTACAGATATTGCAATAATTTCCAGATCAAAGCCTTTTGATTGGGGTTTAAGTGGGAAAAAAAAAGAAAACAATCTCTGTTAAACTTAATCACTTCTGTTAAAGCTTAATCTTCGTTATAATAAACAATAAACAAGACGCATGCAATATCCTCACAAAATAAGAAAGGGGAACAGCTGAGCTTGCATGAATTGGTCAGCAAAAGATCAACAAAAATGCAATCGTTTGGTCATATTTTTAAGCTTAAAGTCTGTTTCTGCTTTGTTTCAAACATCTCACCTCCAGTTCCAGGTGGTCATATTTACTCAGACGAGACTTGTCAGCTGCAGCGACACACTTCTTCAGATCCTCCTTCTCCTGAGCTCTATGGGGAGAAGAGCAAACTGCTGTGTAAGTAATGTACTGTTCCTATTAATTCATTGTAAAAGCAATTACACCAGCTAGCAGTCTTATTTACAAGAAATTATTTAAACACGCCGTTATTTTCCCATGTGTCCTACTGTTTGCCATAAAAACATGTAGACTGCTAAGCGAGTGAGAGAGCGTTAGCGGGCGGCGGTAGATGAAAAGCATAAGAGGAGAGACAAGGACAGCCACTGGGTTCAGCACAGGAGAATGAGAATTTTATAGACTCTGTTATTACTGTTGTGCCAGCTCTGACTTCATATCAAGAACAGCCTTTTCACAGTCTGGAAGACGTTCGGCTTGTTCAGCGCAGCTCTGAAACACAAACACACATATTCACAAAGTTGTAGGTCATGCAGGAAGTTATGTTTTTGTTGATTTTGTGTCAATTTAAAAACAAATTTATGTTTCATAGATGCAATCTATGCTATGAGCAGTTCTTGTGCCATGGGAACTTATGTATTTCCTTGTTGTAAACATTAACTCTAAGAATTTCGGCAACAGTATAGTCATGGCCGTATGAAAAATGTGTAATTTTACTAATATCAGACCTTACCTTCTGTAGTTGCTGCACAGCCTCAGACAGACTGAAATACTCCTCGCTAGAGTGAGAATAGCTTTGCTGATAGCGGTTAAAGTCCTGCTCAATCATGAGTTTCTGTAGGTAAAAAGTTGCCAATGGAAATGGGTAGCGTGTAGTATTTTTTGTTTTAGTCAGAGTTATATCAATTTTACTTTAACACACAACCAGATATCAAATGAGCTGAGACACAAACAAAAGAGCTCTTAAGACAGAGGTTCAAGTGCCCCAGTGGATGCTCCCAGTACTGTATGAGCCCAAGTGTAAGTTTGAAAATTAGTTCACAACAGAAAACAAAGTGCCCGGAGAAAACCCATGCATGGAGAGATGGTGGGGATTTGATCTGGCAACCGTCTTGCTGAGAGGCAACAGCTCTATCAACTGAGCCACCGTGCCACCAGTCAGCTGTTATTAGTAAAAAAAAAATTTAAATTAAAATAAATTAAAAAAACCTTGTGTAACAGTAAATAGCCCAGACAAATCTGTCAGTGTTGTTTACGCTGTTTAGGAATGAGCATTTTAAAGTGTACTTTTGTTCCAAGGCTCTCAAGTTACACACCATTATACTCACCAAGTTTTGATGCACTCTAAAAATTCCTTTCTAAAATATTTGGCCATTGGATTTTTCACAAAGTCTAATTGATAGAAAAGTATTTGATTAGGAATAGAGCACAAAAGTCAATATTTAGTCCAAAATAATGGCTTGTGTTTTAGTTTCTGTCCTTTTTAAATACAAAACATGTAACATTAAAGGAGACATATTTGTAGAAAAAATATACAGTACTTTCCCTCTGATTTTCACAATATTATGTTGAAGGGAAGTTTCTTCTTGTCTTAAAAATAGAGATATGATATGGCCAGACTATGTGTACACATTATATTGTCACACACATACGCATATATAAATTGACATTTTTTTTAAATAATCACCATCTGAAATATAAAATGAAATATTTTTCAACAGTTCTGATTAAAGACACAAGTGACTTTAGGGTTAGCTGAGCCCAACAGCGACATGAGGTAGCGAATTAGCAGAACGTGAAGCCCCATAAGAACTCCTAACCTCTTGATAGGCGCCTCACAATCAAAGTCATTAGCCAGTGTAATAAAGGGCCTGAGATACAGCCATTCTTCAACAGCCTAACTCTTTTATAACCAACAGATTAAAGTTGATTGGATTAAAATGACATTCTGCCCGTCTGACCTTGGCGGCAGCAGTTAAGTTCATCCAAATTAAATTTCTCCGTAATAAAGATGATTCATTTGTTGCCTGACGTAGTAAATATAAAACAGAAAGAAATGAGAGAAAATATCAAGTGACACACCCCATTGCCCACATGTGCACTTGTGCACGCACATGTGCGTGCATACAAAGACACACATACACAAACAGAAGCACATATTTATGTGTGCACTAGAATTGGTGCTAGCTGAAACCTGATAATCTTTTAATTGATTGCCTTTAAAAGCAGCCTTGTTGATTGTGATAAGGTCATGTTTTAAAGAATAAGACAATACAATAAACAAACTCTGAAACTACTGAAATTAGTATTAAATAGAATGACTACAAAAGAAGTACGATGATCTTCTGTTTGTGTGTGGACTGATGCTTTTATGTCCACATTTGTCTTTTCACCTGGTCCATTCTAGTCCATACCTGCTGTTTGAGTGTGTCCATCTGCTCCTGCAGAGATCCCAGGAGGTTCTTGAAATGGTCCACTTTTTGCTGACTTTTCTTCAGAACATTCTGATTGGCCTGGAGCTCATCTGTCAGCTGCTCAAGAGCCTCCTGTGAGCTCTCCCACTGGCTGACCTTTTCCTTGTACCGATGCTGCAGCTCAGCAAGCTCTTCTTTTAATGTACAAGTTGCTGATTGCGACTTTCTCAACTACCAATCAAGTAAAGTAAACAGGAATAAATTCAAACGTGGACTGATTTGGTACTAAAAAGGGGAATATGTAGGATAAGTCGAGATCTAATAAAACGTACTCTTAAGAGACAGTAATGCATTTTTTGTAAACAAACGTAGAGGCAACAATCCCTTACCTTTCCATGGGAGTACCGTAGTTTTTCTTCCAAAAGTTTCACACGCTTTTGCAGCTCATGCACTTTTTCTAATGCTGTTTTGTACTTTTGTTTAACAATTGTTGCTGTTGCTTCTTGTTCCTCAGTCTTTAGGCTGGCCTCTTTGAGCTTAACTTTGGCTTTTTTCAGTTGTTGATGGAGAAGGTCCATCTCATTATCTTGTTTCTTCAACTTCTTTTCAAAAGCCATATCCTAAAAGCAAACATGTTTGTCTTTAACTACCTCATATAATTCTTATTTCCAGTTATACACTGTAGTCTTCATTTAAATGTGTAAAAACAGGTTTGCACAATTAATACAAAAGGAATACAAAAAGACAAAAAAAAGATTTTTGTCTTTTTGTAATCCTTCTTAAAAAACAACCCATTTTACTTATTTCTGGCCAGGTAGTTTGGTTGAAACAAAGTAGCCGTTGCTAAAGCATATTTGTTTCTTTCTAAAGCCGTTATTTCTTGAATAGAACCAACATTGTATACTGTATATTGAGCCCATAATTAGGCCTGTGTTAACAGGAAAATTTAATCAAGTCAACCACTTTAGGTTGCCAAAAATAATTAGAAGTTGCACACTGATTGTCTGGCATTCAGCTGGTGACGCTCAGCTTTAAACATTTTGACTAATAGGAAAAAAAGAAAGTAAATTTCTATGAAGAAAAACTTTATGGCACGATAGAGAAAAAGGGGAAATGGGCAAACATTTAATAGGTTTACTTAAAGGAATTACAACCTAAACCACTTATATTTAGGAGGTTAGCAGTGTCCTTTCACTATATACATTTGGCAAGTGGCTGATGTGCAATTCAAAAATAATTTATTAACTTTTGAAACTTCAGTGTAAAATGCTGATTATAACAATATTATAACTACCATTGCTTCACGTTCAATGAAACAAATTGCAGTGCAGTACATATTTATATATATATATATTATAAAATAGACACTGATAAAATGACAACTTCCTAAAATTCCATTCATATTCTTCACTGCTCGACGGTAACCTCTGTCATAATGACAGGGAAACCAAGGAAGTGAAACCAGCCTTAATCCTGGCGTTACACTTAGAATCCAACCACAGCTCACCTCTCAAGGGGAGAGGTTGAGAAAGTTAAACCCGCTCTAACACTCAGCTTGAGTTCATCCACGTTAATCCCGTTGTAATCTGGATCAGAACATGAGGGTTTACGACTAATGACAGCCAACTAGTTAGATTTCAGTGGTTCGTTGCAGCTTGGTTTAACCAGGGATTAACAGGGCCTATCTAGCACTAACGTTGGATAACACTGAGTGGAGAAGTTGCTCATGCAAAAGAACAAAAAAAAAAGGTCACAAACCAGAGAAGACAGAAGTCATCGGAGGTGATTCTTTACTTTAGAGTCAAAAACTTAACTTCCAGGACAGGTGGATGGCTGTATGTGTGTATGGACTGGTTAAAACCAATAACTGAGCCCATGCATTTGATTTTTTACCATAATTGCAGTGCATAGTCAATATTTCACTGAAAAGCTTACAATTAGACAATATAACACACAAACAATATGAGGTAATGTATGATATACCTGCTTTTCCAATTATTTTGTAGCTTTCTTTCCACTAGCTGTGTGGCAGTGTTTTCCTTCCCTCCAATTAGTCCAATATTTTAAAGTTCATTCATTAATGGCTCTGATGGTGGATAAAAGACCTCATAACAAGGCTTAATGTGGACACTATGGCTTCCTTGTGACCATAATTAGAAACTTGTGCTTGGAAGACACAAACAAGTCTCATAAAACATGCTGGAAAACACATTTGGCTCTCTGAAGTCCTGACTGACCTCATTTGGCCTGTCATTTGAGTGTTCATAGCTGCCGCATGACTGCCCAAGTCAACCCTCAGTTGGTAATAACTTTATTTTAATCATCTTATTTAAATCTCCTGTTCCACTCTTTTTGTGTTTATTCATGTTTGGATCTAATTAGATGTGAAAAGTGGACAAACAGAGGAATAATGCTCTCTTGTTCGGTAATTCTGATGATGTAGATGGAGACATGCATAAACAGAGAACAAAATAAAACTTGTGATTTAGATCTAAGTTGCATCAGTACATTTTAATTTGGTTTTGTAGGGTAATCACAGGATTAACGCAGTAGCTGATTTTGTTCAACTGATTAACTGCTGAAAGAATAAAATAGTATGTCTTGTAGGAATGCATATCAGTCAAAGACTCAAATAATCAGCTGTACATCTACAGCTAATATTTACTTTATGGAATTGTTATCAAAATCTATCCAGTAGTTCATGGGATATTTTGCTAACAAACCTTATTCTAATAGTTATTGCCAAAGTTTATGGGTGTATTCAGAGCAGGAAAGTCCTTTGGTCCGGACCAAATAGCGGACTTTATTTTTTTTCCCTTTTGGTGTGGTTTGCATTCACATTTTTTTTGCGTTTTTTTTTGAGGTTTTGCGATGATATGCTTATAATTTTGTGACAGCGTGTTCAAATGCGTGTCGCAACCTAAAGGAGACGAGATGCTCCACATTCCTTGACCCACAATGGCTCATTGTTTGTAGCACAGTGTTAGCAACACTAAGGGCTAAGTTGCTTAGAAACGGTGGCCCGTGAAGTCCAAAAAGGTGCATGTTTCCTGTAGTTGGGTCAGTTAGAGGCCGGTCTGCATTCACACCAGAAGCAAACCGCACCAGAGTTCATTTGGAAGCGACCCACCTCAAAAACAGGTCTCGGTCTGGTTGTTTGATCCGCACCAGGGTTTGAATGAGTGTATTCACACCTGCGTAAAAGATCCGGACCAACGGGGGAAACGAACTCTGGTCCATTTGAAGTGGACCAAATGTGTCAGGTGTGAATACGCCCTAAATCCCAGATCAGTTAGTACTCAGACTATAAGCTGAGCATCAGTCTCCACTACTACCACGTAATCTTTTTAGCTCAGTATTTGTGAAACTGATTGGGTTATAACCATGTCTGGGTTAGCTGCAGTCACTTCGCTGCAGCCATCTTCAGTCAGCTTAATTCCAAAATGTTATTTTTTCAGTGATTCATGTGATCTTTTACTGATTTCATAGAAACATGCACACACAGACACAGACAAACACATCATTGCATTGCCGTTGCCTTTGGCAGCAGGCGATACTGAGCCATTCTTGAACTTTTCTAACCCCTAAATCTCTAAATTCTTTGTGCTACATAGCATTTTGTTCTGATTCACTGCACTGTAAAGCTGAGTGCTTATTCACAGGCGATGGATCACTTTTGTTTTGAGAGATTAAATATCTCCTTCTGGGGGAGCTAAGACGAGCAAAGGTTCCTCCTTACCTGCCGCTGAATAAAGTGAAGCTGATTGAACAGCTGTGGCTGTTCTCCATCTTTTGGCTCCTTCAAGCGGTTGATGTCTCCAGCCGCTTTGCTTACCTGACGGGCCTTATCCTCACGTGCTCTGACTTCACAGTTCAAGTGTCTGACCTCTTCTTCCAACACTGTCACCTAAAAAATAAAAAAGATAGTGAAAAACATTGTCTGCATATAGTAGGCCACACATACCAAAAAAAAAACACAAACAGAGAAGTTAGTGAGGGCGTGGCAGGATCCAAAAAAGTGATGGGAGTCATGTTTGAGTCAAACAGTTTCCCAGTTTAGCCTCGGGGCGTGGAGGGAAAATATAGGCACAGCAAACATTAATGAGTAACAATTCACTTTTCCTTTAGTCCGACTTTTGAGAAGCCTTTGAGCAAGGTGCTGTGCCTCCCACTGCTCTGATGCAGTTTCGTAGGTAACAGAGTGAGACTGTAGCTTGTTTGGGCTCTTCCCTTGAGTAGATGTTTGCAACGATGTGGGTGTAAAACGGGATGCTGATAAGAAAAAGCAACAAAAAGGGTGTGCACTAAAGCTAGCCTCGGTATATGAAAGGAAAACTATGCAACAGAAAAAAAAATGGCAAGAAAGATTTCAACCCCCTGTAGAAAGACATTTAGGCCTTAAGACAAATTCAAACACAAAAATATCTAATCTGACAAAAAGCTGCATTATTTTTCACAGAATTTGGAGAGAAAAAAACTTTTGACAGGACCATGAGGGTTTTTTTTTTATTTATAAACCTTGCTTAGCTCAATAAAACAAGCACCTTTTTTGTTTTAATGTTGCTTTATGCTTTTTATCGCCTGCAGCTGGAGGCCAAGGCAGAGTGATAATGTTTTGTGTTCGTTGGTTTCACTGTATCCTTAGCAAAAAAATTGTACGAATCAATGAAATGATAATAATATTTTCAAAAACCTATCACTTTTATTATATGTACAGCTGATTAACTTTTAGAGGCAAGCATAGGCGTAACTTTCTGAAGGACTGGTGTGGACATGTCCCCACCAACTTTGGCCTGACAGGGACAGTCCCCGCCAATACTCGCACACCTTTTTTTTTCCTTTGTGAGCATCTACATTTGCCAACAGTAAGTAGCGCGGCAGCAGCTGTGCACTGTGATCAAAGCTTTTTTTAGAAAAGACAAAAAAAAAGTATGCTGCGCCCTCTCCCTCCCTTCCACCCCCTCCCTGCTCCTGCAATGTTACGTTTACATTTATGCCTTTAAATGTCAAAATCTTAAATGAAGTACAGTGGCCAGTAACCTGCCAAAGAATGATAACATAGTTAGATTTTTATTATTTTATTTTATTTTAAAATTTTGAACTGATTGAAAAAATACTGTTTGCACTTACAAGGATTCATTTGACTTACACAGAATCTAACGTTGATGTTTATGAGCACTTGATAAAATAAGTGTAGGTGTCTCTTCATGGCAATGTGTCTAAACATAATATTGTGATAATTTTTCACAAAAAATATTAGTGAAGCGGTTGTGTTTTCAACTGTAGGCAAGTATTAAATATATTGCATATTTATATTTATGTTTTGGCCTTATTCTTAGCAACAACAAAAAAACCTGGCCGCACAACTGTGTAGATACCCCGTCTCTATGATGCGTTCCCACCAACTTTCAACACAACGTTACACCCCTGGAGACAACCAAATTCAAGATGGCTGCTACAGACATTAAACAAATATAAAAATGACTATAATGCTGTCAGTTTTAAAGAAATTTGCTGTGATAGAAGCTAAGACTGAGTCCCAACTTACTTTCTGACAGTGTAGTAAAACTTTGGCATTAACTAATAAAATCAACTATGTCAGTTTGCAAAATAGCTCATGAACCACAGGATATATTCTAATGAAACTATGAGAGCATAGTCATTGTATATATCTCTACGATTACATTTTGGATCCAATCCAGTTTAAGGTGACCACCACAGTTATCTGATCTTATAAACCACAAACATTGTTACAAGTAAGCAAATTTTAAAAATAATGCGCTGAAATTTGGTGTAATTGTAGACAAGAGTCATTTACAACCCTCAGAGCCAAGACTGCTTCCAGTCCCTCTGTTTTAAGTGAACACTCTCTGCTCTTGTCCTCTATTTTCATCTCTCGGCTCATCCCTCCCTCACACAGTTCTTTCAAAAGTCTCACATTGAATCAGCTGGTTGAATCAAATATCACTAATCTGGTCACTTTAACACTAGGAACAACAAAAAAAGAGTATATATATATATATATATATATATAAATTTATTTAAGGCTAGAACACACACATACGAAATCACCATCAACCAAAACTAGTTTTTTGTGTTGTTTGATTTCATTTTCGTCAGATTTATTTTATAATCACATAAAATGCTCAGAAAATTCAAATATAATGTGAATCATGAGCAATTAAATACATTACTAGTATTCTAGATCTTTCTGGCATTCAAAATTAATTTGTTTCCGCAAAATCTTTAAAAGGGCTCAGATGTCTGTTTTCCTTTTTGTGTAATATAATAAAAAAAAAAAAAAAAAATATATATATATATATATATATATATATATATATATATATTCAAATTATAATATAAAATTCTTTTTACAAAGAATAAAAATGAACATTGCATTAAAGTTTATAGTTTTTCATTGGTAACAATCAGTGTAGCTCAGTAAACAGGAGAAGTGTGTTCACTGAGTGAAGATGAAATCTTCCAGTCTTGTTTTCATACTTGTGTTTTAGATAATGGTGGTGGTGGGTGGATGACGGTACAAAAAATAGTCTTTTTTTTTTCTACTCTTGACTATACGGTGCGTCTCACAATTGGTTGTGTTTGCCGGTTTCCTTGGTGACCTTCCTTAATTACCCACTTCAGCAGTGTGCCAAATGAATGTGTGTGTGTGTGTGTGTGCATGTCTGCACATGCTTTTATGTGGGTGTGATTCCTCACAAGTTTGCCCGGAGGAAATGTTTTGGAGTTTTTTTTTTTCTGCTGTCTGTGTTCAGTGAGTCTGTATCTTATCAGGCTCTCTCTCTGTTTGAGGTCACTGAAAGTGTCTAGGTTTTGGTTTCTGAGCCAACTAAGTTTCTAACATATTTTAGAATATTTTCATCTGGGATTATGTTTCACTAATAGTTCAAAGACCTCCAAACTCTTCTTTAACCTTTCAGTAGTTGAAATATGAAACAGAAGGAGCATGTTTAAGAACGGGGAATGGAAACCATAAGATTGTTGTCATGTATAATAGCAGTCAAAGGTATAGATCGATTACATTAGGTGCGTCTGAAATATCTACAACCCAAATTCCATAATAGTTGGTTCACTGTGCAAGACATAAACAGAAACAAAATTCCATGATTGGTAAAACTTTGAGACCCAAATTTAATTTACCATGAAACATTAGTAAATGTTGAAACAAAAAAAAAAGTATGGACATTTTAAATGTTATGGCAGAAATGCTGCTCAAAACACTGAGAAGCATCCTCTCTTTTTTAACAACAGTCTGTGAATGTTAATATTTACAGTATGTGGAGATCAGCTGCTGGAGTTCTTGAAGATTGTCCCATTCTCGTCTGATGTAGGACTGCAGCTGTTAAACAGATCTGGGTCATAGTTGATGTATTTCTTTTGGAAGCAGATGTTTTAAAATGTGTATAAACTTGTCTGCATTGATGGTGCCTTTCTAGATGTGTAAGCTGCTCTGAGACACTAATGCATCCCCACAGCATCAGAGAGGCAGGTTTTTTTTTCAGTAAATTAATAAGTGATAGGGCAGTCCCTTTCCTCTTTAAAAAAAAGGAGGTAGTGTCTGTTGTTTCCAAAATTAATTTTGAACTTAAACTCATCAGTTTTCATTTTCACCTCCGTCTATTTTAAATTAACTTTGGTCCAGAGAAGACAACAATGTTTTTGGATGGTGTTCACGTATATTTAAAAAAAAAAAAAATCATGATAGAGCTTTAACCTGCATTTACAAAAAGCCTGAAAAACTATGTTTACAGACAACGATTTGTTGAAGTGTCCATTACAGAATCAGAATCTGTTCTTAATACAGTGGCCCCTAAGGGCCCAAAGATCACAGTCATCTAATATCGACTTTCAGCTTTCAGTCCTTTGAGCTCAGAGATTTCTCCAAATTTTTTTTAATATTTTGATGATATTTTAAACTGTGGATGGTGAGCTATTCTAAGTCTTTCCAATTTTCTGGACGGGGAAATTGTTCCACCATTCTAAAGGCATTTTTAAAAGGCTTCGTACCAGTTATTTGTACCGTTTTGGTCCCAACCTTTTTGAGATGCCGTCAAATTTAAAATTACCTTATTGTTGGTATATTGTAAAAAAAGAAAAAGGTTTCATTTATTAGCCTTAGATTTAGATACGTTTTTTATGTTCCACTGTCAATAAAATATGAGTTTAAGACATTTACAAATCATTATATTCTGGTTTTATTCATATTTTAAACAAAGTCCAAACTTTTTGAGGAATGGGGTTTTAAACACTGGACAGCATTATGGTACACTGCATCTGAACAGCAGTAGATGTTAAATAATGGAAGGATAAGGCCACAGGCTTGTCTTGCTCCACAACATCAAAAATGATACCAAAGATGAACTTATTTTCTTCACTCTAAATGTATTAAAGTTGAACATGCTTGATGGAAATAAGTTTCCACTTTTAATTTACAGCAGTCCTTCATGCCAAATTGAGCCAACCGCTCACTTTCTCTTTCTCCATCTCCCCCAGCTGTCTGCCTGTCCTGCATGATCCAGAGACTGTTTTGACCAGAGTTGAGCGCTCATTTGTAACTGTCCTGGGGGGATTGATGGCGTTAACTTGGCTCTTTGCCCCTTCACCTCTGACTGTCAGTGGCCAGGCGTGCTCCACGCAGTAAACCTGAGCTTCTACAGGAGGAGGGAGGGGACAAAAAAATAGCACACAAAGCATAGATAAATTCGACAGGGGCATCCATGTAAACAGCAACACCCAAACAAGTAGTTGCGAACAAATATAAGACGGGCGGTGTTTTGAATTCAAAAGACATCAGATAATTTACACGCTCGTGCACACACTTGCACAAGCACACACATAAAATGACAAAAGCTTTTATTCATGTTGAAAATTGCATTTGGTTTAACTTAACTCTGAGCAAATACAGCACTAACTTCCAGCCAATTTTTTTTTTTTTTTTTTTTGAAATCTTAGCTTGATTTATCTTTGAGTGTGTGTCTGTGCACGAATTCCCAATGTGAGCGTGTGATAGGCAGAATGGATGTTGATAAACACCAGAGGATGTCGTGTCAAAACAGACAACTTGTCAAACGACACGCTAACTAGGTCAATCACAAAGTTTAAGGAGAAACTTTGGAGTGGAGCTTTGGTTTCTGCATATGTCTACGCGTGTGTGATAAGCTCCTCAACGAATCTGCAGGAGGGGATCTCCAATATCGAAGGTATTTTTAAATCAATGAGCTCTTAAGTGTATCTCAGTCTCAATGTGTTCACACACATAACGCACGCACACAACACTCGGCGTAGATGGAATCCCTACTGACAGGCAATGACAAGATAAAGAAACGAGAGAGAAAAAAGGAGGGACAGGACGACAGGAGGGGGAAAATAATATTTCAACAGTTGGGGGTGGGATGTAGTGAAGGGGGTGAGGTGGCTGGGATGAAAGGGAAATGTGGAAAAGAAAAAAAAAGAAATGAGCAATAAGCGAGATGAAAAGAGAAAGCAAGTGGAGAAAAAATTCACCAAGATATTGTGATGGTTGTATTTTGTTCAGACTCTGTCCATGTCCACCTCTGAAGAACTTCCTTCTTTATAATCTCTTTGCATTTTATTCATTTTATTGTTTAAATATTTGCTTCAACCCTATTGTACTATTCAGTTTTATTTTTTTTCCTAATGTGCAAATCATTAAATTGTTCTGAAAATTAAAAATTTGCTGGTTTATGCATTAATAAACAACTTAAAACTGATATTAATGTTCCCAAACATTTTTTTAAATCTAAAGGTCTAAGCTTCATTAGCTAATGTTTGTTTAATGAGACAAAGCAGGAAAAAGTCCCTAAATAGGAGAACTGCTACGACAATATTTTCCTCAGCTCCCTCTCAGTTTTTGAGCTCTATGACCTCCAACTCTCATGATTCATCTTGGTTTTTTTGTTTGTTTTTTTACTGGCTGAGCTCAGAGTTGTGCTGCTTTCTCCAAAGTAAATAATTATCTGATATTTTACCAAACAGACTCCAGAAAACTGTGTGCGTTACGTTTGGTGTTGGAAAGATAAAGTTCATAGTCTCTGTGATATTAATGTCTTCCATACTTCCAAGTTTGGGAAAGTTTGAAACACATGTTGAAATTACGATGTGGTTGCGTGGTTGTGTACATGATTGTGATGGGTGTGACCTAATGAAACAAAGAAAAACCTCAAACCAGTAGTCATAAAAAAAATTTTAAAACTGTTTTGCTAGGTCCATTTAAGGAAAAATTCCTCAAAGGTCAAGAATATTTCATAAAAAAGTGTATTCTATTCATCACAAAATAAATGTAAAATTGCAAATGGATTATATTTGTTATTTGCATGTGAAATAAAATGCTTTTGTAAAATAAATCACTGTATTTTGAAATACTGCTTAAAGCTTTTTAATTTTGCTTTTAAATGTCAATTTTATTTTAATAAAATGTAAAAAATGTATATATTAGAGAGGGGATTTTGGGCCAGCCAGTGGGAAATAAATGATGTTGTATTATTTATAATAGGACGTGCATTTTGAGCAAAAGCGATCTTCAAATTTAAATTTTTCCTTCAAATATTGTCACACAACAGCTTCTCTAATCCTGCTAGACGGAGATTTTCATTTTCATTCATTTCCAGCAGGCCGATGGATGAACAGGGAGAGGGTTGTTCAGTTCTGTCAGCAGAACTGAGCTCACTTTTGACCAAAGTTTACATTTCATAATATTTAAAAAAATAAACTATGATGACAGTCTGGGGGACCTAGTCTTTTCTTTCTGTGTGTTTTTTTTTTTTAGCAATATATGTAGTTATGTCTAAAAAAAGCACACTGACTAAAAAAACAAGGAAGTTAGGAAACAACTTGGTGTGTCACTACCAGCTGCTGGCGTAAAAAATAAATAAATAAAAACAAACAGCCACATCTGTCACATTCATACTTCCAATTTGCCCATTTTAAGTAGACTTCTTCTATTTAAAAAATCCTGCCCATCACTAATCCTTACCAGCTTAGCCAATAAGAATGATTTCCTGTAAGTGTGAGAAAGTCAGATTGTTAAAGAAATATGGAACAGCATAATATGTATCCATACGAATTGTTGTTCGAGAAGGATTTTGTAGATTATTATTTAAATTTATTTTTGGGGAAAAAGGGGCAAATTTAAGATTTTTTCTTCTTTCTGCTGCCTTGTATTTTCTATTGTATATAGAATTTATTTTGTTATTTTGAAAGAAATTAATAAAGTCAATAAACTAAATATTGTGCAAGTGAATTTAAAATCTGATCTGGGGTCAGTGGGTTCAAATCTGAACTGCTATCCACAATTTGGGGATCCATTACCAAAAGGATTTAAATAAAAGTTATTTATACATCAAGCTATAAAAAAAAAAAAAGCAAGGGAATTATATTAAGGACTTATTGGTTGTGGAAAAATGCACACTTGCAACTTATAAAAAAGAACAAATATATTAATGTATTTATTTTAATTTTCTTTGCACAAATTGTTGCTGAACTATCAAAAGCATAGTTTGCTGAATTGCTAATTTATCCTTCCTATCCTGAAAGCTAACCATACTAATTTAAAACATTCCAGTTTTCAGTAGTTTATACAATTAAAGCCTTTTGTAATGAACTGCTAATCCTCTGCAAATAATGAATTCTTTCCTATGTTATTCTGAGAAGGAAGCAGGTCAGGGTATGAGAGTAAAATGAGGAACAGATCTGAAAGGTACATTTAAAATAAAGGAGAATGTGTTGACAGTATTTGTTCAGCTGTGTTAATGTTTGGACATTTCGAACAGTGGAGAAAAAAAAAAACCTAATAGTAAGTATTAAGTATTATCAGTTTCATTTACAGTGGAGAAAGAACAACTACCAATGTGCATGTAGTGATGGAATGAAGTGTGCATGCAAAGCTGCAAGTGTGTGTCGACGTTTTCAGTGTCTGGGTATGTGAGAGAGATCAGAGAGGGGAAAAAATAGCTTTGGTGCGTAAAGCAAGGACAGATGTGGAGCAGAAACTAGATCCCAGGACAGAATGTAATGATCCGTCCACTGGCTTCACAAGACAGAATACACGGATTTACACACACACACACACACACACACACCTATAAATAACAGTTCAGTTCACAGCTAATGAAAAAATATGTTAACGTATTAAATACATTTGTAAAAACATTATTGCGTTTAAATAATTTTGAATGTATTCAAATGATTTTTTTTGCTGATTCTGATGGGATTATAAAAAAGTTTTAAATGAAACATACTGTATTCAAGCTTCAAAAGTGCTCTCTTCAGACAACTAGCCTTAACTAAAGCAGCAAAAACTGGCCTTAACATTCACCCCCCTCCCCTAAAACCATTGCAAAGCGTATTGTCAGTGAAAAGGTTTGCCAATAAAAAGGACTAAACTTTGTCTGCTGCTTCCCTTTTTAACACAAATCTAAGCCCTTGAATTTGGCCAATAATTTAAGGCAATGTATTTTTTTATAACCTAGATAATACATTTAAATACAAACCACTAAGAACAAATACTTTGTTATTTGGGTATCATTAAAGACAGAGCAGAAAAATGGTTTAGTGAGCAACTTAGTATAAAAGTGTCCTAAAATAAATGTTTGGTAAAGAATAATAGAATTTTTCTGAAGTGTCCGTTTTTATTAGGGTTTGAAATAATAGGAAACATTCTATTACCCACTATCTGACATCGTATTATGAGAATCATTGTAGAAACAGACAAAGCCGGTCAGTGAATATTAGAGTTGAAAGATTCAGATTTGAATGCCTCACCTGTTCACACCCTCCTTTCTTATCAGTCCTACTGTTGGCAAAGACAAAACAGTACAAATTAAGGAAAACTTCCATCTAATTTTTAATATTGTACAGTATATCCAACAATCCAACAATTTGCTTTCCTTTTAGTCAAGGTTATTTTTATTTCTTTCTTTTTTCTTTTTCATTTGGCTGCTCCCTTTCTTAGGGAGTGCCACACTGAGATAACTTTGAAAGAAAAAAAACTGGCAATCGGTTTATGCTGGATACCCTTCCTGCCAAAACCCGGGCTTGAACCTGCAACCTAAAGATTAAGAGACTACTAAACTGACCACAGAGTAGGGGTGGGCGATATATCAAATATACTCGATGTATCCCGGGTTTTTCAATGTACGATGGTTAAAATGGCTTTATCGTAACCATCGAGTATAAATTAGCATGCAAACAATAAGCTGCG
>JARVJO010000165.1:18055539-18069167 GCA_031762555.1 Cynodonichthys magdalenae | reverse complement strand
CGTGGTATATATCGTGTATCGCGATATAGCCAAAAAATATCGGGATATAAGATTTTCCTCATATCGCCCAGCCCTACCACAGAGCTTCACTATTTACAGACAAAACTGAAAAGCCAAACTGTATGATCTCAATTTAATTTCTGCAAAGCATTTATAATGTGAAGTCGCTATCTTAATAGGAGTTACCTTCTTTTCAGGGGTGGAACGCTCAAGAGTTAGATCCTGCCAAAGCATTTCTTCGCTAGCCGATCCTGGATCTTTTGTCTTTGCCGTGGATCTGTGTTCAGATTGTTCTGATCTGATCCAGGATTTTGCTGGTATCATTCCAGATGCACCCCATTGTTTCTAATTGTGAAGGGGTGGGGGTGCAAAGACCGAAGGAAGGGCACAAAAATGACAAAAAGTAAGAGCAGTTTTAGTTTAGTGTGGGTTGAATCTGTGAGAGGGACAACCAGGCAAACGGAGAAAAATGGGCGAACCATTCCAATGAGACAAACCAAAACGAGGAGAAAGTCCAATTTAGGGTTGTTTGCCTCTGCTTTGTCTCCATAGCAGTGAAGAGAAACAATGTAAAAGCTTTGTGTGAAACCAAGGAAACCCTACGGTTACTGCTTTGACTCTGAACCAATAAAGCTTCTTGACGAACATAAATTTGTAGGACTACATGTTTACAGTAGTGTTTTATGAAACTAGGGAGAGAACACTCTAGTCACTATCAAACTAAAACAAACTTTCTAAAAGGTATCATAAATTATAATTAAATGGACTCTTTACTGTTTTCTTCAAGCCATTTTCAGACAGTTTTTTATGAGGTTCACAACAAGGAGAGGATCTAATGTGGGGTGAGGGTGATTTGTTGTCATCTGAG
This sequence comes from Cynodonichthys magdalenae, assembly GCA_031762555.1. Lineage (NCBI taxonomy): Eukaryota > Metazoa > Chordata > Actinopteri > Cyprinodontiformes > Rivulidae > Cynodonichthys > Cynodonichthys magdalenae. The sequence continues at coordinate 18,068,299 of JARVJO010000165.1, read as the reverse complement.
TTTTGGATGTTTAAAGGGAGGCAAGTGTCATAGTAGCCTGCAGAGGTGGGGACTCGAGTCACATGATTTGGGCTCGAGTCAGACTCGAGTCATTAATATTATGACTTTAGACTTGACTTGGAAAAATGTTCACAAACTCGTGACGACTCGGACTTTTACACCAATGACTTGGGACTTGAATTGGACTTGACCCTCTTTACTTGAAAATACTTGATATTTTACCCAAAGTCTAAAGTTTAATGCACATCATTTATAAAGTGGGACCCATTAAATAATTTTGCTCGTTCTGTATTACCAAAGGCAGACCGTCCATGTGTGCGTGAGCTGCAGCACAGAATCGAACAACACAATCAAATGAACCAGATAAAAAAAATAGAAAATTATAGTTTAAAGGAAGACTATTTTTGCAGCTAAGTTTATTTAAACTATGCAATTTTAAAAAGATTTTTTGAAATACTTTGTAAGTTCTGCTGCATGTTTCATCATGATTTGAGATATTGATAATATAATATATAATATAACATCAATATATTATTGATTTAAAAAAAAGCCCACAGTCTATTATTTACATTTCACATATAACTGCAACTTTGTTACAAAAAACACTAGAAAGGACTTAAAATTCCAAGTTTCAGACATGGGATTTGACTTGACTTGAGACTTGACTCTGACTCAAGTCTTTATGCTCAAGTCAGAGTCAAGTCTCAAGTCAAGTCAATTCCAAGTTTCAGACATGGGACTTGATTTGACAGTTGCTTGTCTTGACTTGAGACTTGACTCTGACTTGAGGATAAAGACTTGAGACTTGTAAAACAATGACTTGGTTCCAGCTCTGGTAGCCTCCATGTGAATTTCAAAGCAGTGATGTTTCGAGTTAAACATTGCTGTGTAACAAATTGTGCATGGGCATTTACTATATAAGGCTTTTTAGTTCAAATGAAATTTGACAATGTTTGTATTGTGTTATATGACATTTAGAATACATTTTAGGTTTTTATTTTTTTTTTACAATAACGTAATAGGTAAGCTTGTGTACACAAAACAAAATGTTATGTTTTTTAATTGTTACTAAAACTTGTAATGCAAATATTTTGCACTATTACATTAATGTCAGAAATAGGAATAGAATGGAACATAATCAGAGTTACCTGCTGCCACCCTCTGGAAACAACCGTGTTAAAAAAAAAAAAAAGTAACTGGGCGATTAAGTTAGTGCTGTAAAAGACTGCTGCGTTTATCTGAAGTTGAATGTATTTGATTTAGCTGCCTGACAGGCGTCTACATTACTATAACATTTGCAGCAGACAAATGACTTAGTTTGGTCAAGGACATAGTAAATGGGTTAATTTAAGCCTAAAACACATCACTGCCACACGCCACTCTGATATACCCCGAGGGGTGAAAGGAGGAGGAAAAGAAGGGAAGAAAGAAAAGCAGAGAGAGAGAGGTGGAGAAAAAAGGACAATGAGAGAAAGCTAAAGGCCATTCCATTCATCATGAGTATGACTCTTTAATGTTCACATTCATTACTCCTGGTTCTCACTGAGGTGAGACTGAGGCTGGACAATGGAGATGGGAGAAGAGAGGAAAAAAATAAAAAATAAAAAAAAATATAAGAAGTGCAGAAATAACAGTAAAAGAATAAAAACAATATTAACGCCCTCCTCAAGTCTTGTTCCCTTCAATGGCTGGGTGATATTCACACGAACATGGTTCTTTATTGGGATACTATCAAACCCCCAGTGGAGCAAAGATGGTGGTGATGAGTTATTAAATATGGAGAGAGGGCAAAAGAGCGGGGGGTGGTGTGTGTGTGTGTGGGGGGGGGGGTACAGATGATTAACTTTAAAGGAAGTGAAAAATGAGGAGAATTCCCTTATGTTCCACACTGGATTTGATTTAGAGAACGTTGCCCAATTCTGTTACTTTATAAAAAAAGAAATTCCCTTCATCTCTGTGTGTGTTTGTGTGTGTGTGTGTGTGCGCGTGTGATTTCTACTTTGTTCTGCAGTGTGGTCAGCTTTTCTTTGTGTTACAGTGGACCCGCTGGTGACTGTGCGTCTCTTCTTTAGGGACTTGTGAACTTTGCAAGTCATAATCTAATTTAAATGCTTTATGTCATCCTCTTTGACTTAAAAACAAAGTCAATGGAACTGTCTAAACCTTAGAAACATGATGACAAGTTGAGCATACACTATAAAAGGGATTGATTTTATACTATGCTAATTAAAATGCATCCATAAAATTTATTATACTAATAAATATATATTTATTGATAAAGCTTTATTTTATTAAATATGATTTAGCTTTCATTGTCTGATCATAACAGTGTTCATAAAGGGTGCTTCCAATTATTGTCACCAAACTTTCTGTTTGAGACGTTGGAGGACAAACAATGGATTCAACTTGTTGCTTGTGCAATGTTTGTTCTATGAATGCAAAATGACAAGTTTCGCAGTGATTGGAAGTTGTGGAAATTGTGGACAAAAAAATTGAAACAATTGTATCATTTACCAGCTCAAACCATTAATCAGGCAGAGAAAACAAAAACAAATATAAAAACAATGGTGCTCATTACAGTTGTTAAGATTTGCACAAGAGGATATATGGGATTCAACCCTACACTATGTCTACATGTACTCGGATTACTTCATGTCAGATTTGTCTGCATGCATGTTAGACTGCCTTCAGGCCCAGGCCTTTCTTGCAAAAGAGATCTGTGATCTTGATGGGATTTGCCTGGTATTATACAGTTACACTGTCAGATTTCCTAAAAGTATATTACACTTTAAAATACAACATTGTGGAGAATCATGTCACCTGCTAGGTGCTTGGGCTAAGCCTGGTGATTTTAATGAACATATTTTGCCGCCCACTGTTCAGTGTTTTAATGTGGGTGAGTTCAATCCATCATAAATCTATAAAAGCGACCTTACACTTGAAATGATCAATGTCCCTATCACAGGACAAATCTAAGAGAGATGCTTTGAGATTTTCTATAATTTGAGGAAATTCAAAAGCATTTGGGTTCTGTAAAGTGTCCAAATCTATACCTTGGTTTCTGGCATGGACTTTCAACGTTGCAACATTATTGACAAATGCTTTTGAAACTCACAACTAAAAGTGAAAACACAACCCTGCTTTCACCACAGCCACAGTGTTGCATGTCTGCCATGATGGTGTGTGCTCTTCTGTTGTTCTTATAAAACTGGAAATCTAAACTCAAAAGTAAAAACACACTTTATCATAAACAGATTAACAATACAACTGAAATATGTGCACTCGCTGAAACAAAGCAGTTAATTGTGCATCACTGTACTTCAGTAATTACTGTTGATGAAAGGGGAGTGGGGTGGGTGTAATTTCCAAGCAGGCAAACAATGGTTGAACTCCTCACCCCATGCATGAATGAGAGTGTGTGTGGGCCTCTGAATCCGAACCCCTCACCAAATCAAAGACTCTTTTCATTAGCACTGTTAGAAGAGCCATGTGTTAGATGAGTAAGAAGGCCCCACAGACCATCAACACACACACATACAAACAAAAACTCTCAAACACATTGCACCACAACAGGCACACACAAAGACAGCTGCAAAATCGAACCAGACTAAATGACTTGAAAATTGTGGGACACGTTTATCTCGTAACAACTCAAGCTGTTAAACATCTGAAAGTTGTCTGACTTTGAATCATAAGACTGGTACAACCCACATACAGTATCTCCCTGTTCAACATGGTGTATCAATGAGTTAAAAGTCATCTTACATGTGGTTAAATTATTTACAGCTTTACTAATGGACTGTAATGATTATAAGCAACAAGACAGTCGGTTCCACAGTACTGAATTAAAATTACTCTTTTATCGGAATAATCTACAAATTTTAGTGGGACTATTGGGAAATAAAATAAGTTCTCACAGAACTTAAACAATTGTTTTATGTAAATTCCAGTGCTGGTAAAGTTAAGCAAATACAGAAGTATGTAAAAGTTCGTGTTCTTTATGTTAATCCCTTTATAGTGCAAATTGGATTTCAAATGATAAATGAAGCAAAAGAGCACATTTTCTACACATTTTAAATATTATTGCCATTAACATAAAACCGCATTAAAGCCAATAGATCCCTTAAACTCCAGCAACTGTACTTTGGACAGCAGTTTTTCATTTGAATCCCTTTATTTCAAGATAATTTTCCATATATGTTAAACAATACATTTACTTTTATTCTTACGGTTCTATATTTTTAATCTAAATATGTTTCACTGATTAATTTTCTGAACTGTTCTTATAATATTTCTGCATCTCTTTTACTGGGACAGGTTTGGATGGTGTTAAATTGAAGTACCAGCGACCAGTTTAGCAAAGGTAAATTTAAATTTAGGTATAAACAGACTTTAGTAACTGAGCTTGCACTGAGCCAACTCCAAATAATAATATACTAATAATATTAACAACAAGAACAATAATAATAATTATATTAATAAAAAAAATTTTAGCTGAATTTCACACAACTTTTGGTCTCATTTATAGACAAGCTTCATCATCTCCTCTTTGACACATATGCGAGCTTAACCATGTACTAAAACAGTATTTTTAAACAACTTCCATCCATCATCACTATGATTTTTCTTTATTCACAACTACAGCACACTTGTCACCCTAATATAAATTGTCATGGCAACAGCAGATGTAGTAAGACAACTTTCACCTGGATACCACAGTTGATGTACTATCTAATCTCATGGGAATGGTAGCGCTATGTGTGAATACAGCTTTGAGGAAAATGTTAAAGTGACCTATATCTGAATGATGAGGCTGTAAATGTCACACATCACATGTATGAAAAGGGCTTATGCATTTGCTCTGGTACACAGCTACAACTTCTAAATTTCATATTTGTGCAATAATAGAGGCTTTAACGTGTCCAGATGGTTTCATCAGATTGCAAGCAATCAGTTTATTTTCTGCATTTGCAATCAAGATCAATAAAAAAACAAAACAAAAAAAAATGTGTGAACTTTAGAGAACAAAAAAAAATTTCAGTTACTCGTCTAGAAGTAAGTTCTACAAATATCAGCAGTATAAATTCAGCTGCTGTAGTTAAAGATCACAATGTCTGTCAGAATTCTTCCAATAGCTCAGGGCTTCTAAATCTCCGACTTTGAGAACTCCATAATATTGTTACATAATTAATACATTACTGCGATTTTTCTCATCTTCAAATGTGCCCCCCATCAGAGATGATTAAAAGTTCCCATGTGGTCTGTGTGAAGTCGTAATTCTCCAGTGGAGATTACAGGACCTTGGCTGAAGTCCGGAAGAAAGAATATCAGATTTGTGATTTTATTTCAAATGAGTGCTTAAGTCTTGGACTTTCCTATTAGTTGAGCTCCTATTGAGAGAAAAAAACCTCAATATGATCAAGTCTCATTACTTTAGCAATCAAAGTTTCACCCCCGGGGTTCTTCCTTCAACTCCTGCTTTTTACCTTCCTTCTATCACAGCTATTTTTCTCTCCTCCTGGCCATCGTAGTGTTTTTTTTGTTCATTCTTTTTTATTTTTTGCCAACACAGATGAGATGTGTGCAAATCCTTGATTGACCTATCCTTCATCTAGGATTAAGAATAGAAATGGAAAATTTAAGGACAATGAAAGGAGGAATGGCTTGAAAAGAGACGGAGAGAAAAAGAAGAGACAGTGTTAAAGGGAGATGTGAGGTTTAGAGTCAGAGGCGCAGAGACAGGAGAGGAAGGGGAGAGGAGAGAGATGGTGGCTAATATAATTGAATTAAAAAGATGGAGCGGGGCCATTTCTAAGCAGGTGGGAGTGTGGAGTGAGAAAGAGCGGGCAAGATATTAACTTCTAATAAAAGAGAGATTAGAAAGTGGCTAGGAGGACTGCTCTATCTTTACCTGTGGGAGTGACGGCCCCCACATAACCTTTCAATGCAATATGCACACCGATATTGGCCACCATGCTCAAATCATACACCACACAAACACACAAGCATACATGCATGTAGGTGTATGTCATCCAGAAGAACCACGTATACATTCTGCATACAAAGAAACCAATGACATTTGGTGAGATGTACGAGCACGCAGGCATAATGTATTATCAGCTCTCATTCAGTGATCCAACAGGCGGCAGTCGTCAGATAATGAAGACGCAGCTTTCTGGGAAGCCACTGCCATGCAGGCAATTAATTAACTAATTGCTCTAATGAGCTTGTTGATGCCATGCTTTTTTGGCAGCCTGTGTGAATACATTAACAAGGCTAATTCAATTAAACAGGTGCAGCTTTCACAGCTGCCTCTCTCATGGGCGCACACATTCACACACAAATCCTACAGGTGTTGTGCGCACATTCGCTCCATTTGACTCTGATGTCTTTCTCGGGGAAACCTTGGCATTGAATCAAAAGTATAATGATATGCAGATCAAGTGGTGTGCACTCGCGCATTTGTATGTGTGTGTATCAGTCAGTGGCTGTGCCTCAATGGGCTGTGTGCCTTTGAATCAAAAGTACAGCTCAATAAGCTCTACCAGCAATAGTAATCTGTATAATTGAAAAGATGTAATATAAGTGGGTGGAAAACTGATTGAAGCGCTATGATAGCACATTTAAATTAGCAAACAGAATCCTAGGGGGTAAACCAGGAACATTAGCCAAGGATTCACAATGTGATACAGCTCATTTACTCAAACAGATTTGAGAATATGTGGAGTGTTTGACAAAAAAAAACTGTAGTGAAATACAGGTGAGGATTATTGTGGTTGTTATGGCCATGCTCAACATCCAGGATTTTTAAACATTAAAGGGGAAATCATGTTTGATACATTAATAAATAGTATTAAATTACAAATAACTTAAATGTTCCTTTTAAGCTTTTCAAAATGTATTGTAAACTCATATTAACACCAAAAACATGCATAAAGCTCAGACTTTTTTGATGAATTGTTAATTGTTACTGTTCATTTTAAGGAGGCGCTGAGCTCATTGCTAAGAAAGCACCCCGTCCACATTCTGACAAAGAAATAAGCTCTTGTATGTTAACAAATGTTATCAACTCTTGCCTGAACTGTGGAATTCCCTCAGTTAGGATTTAGATTTGGTTCCTCTAAGGTGAACATTAGAACTGGTTAAGGGCATTGGCCTGTGTTACAGCTGGACACCATACAGGTTCCAGGAAGTTGAAGCCAGGAAGAGGAACGGTTACCCAGCATGATGGTCCAAATACAAGATTTAGATTCTGCCCATTCCACATAAACAAACAAAACTTTGCCCTTACAGTAATTTAAATTAATTAATTAATAAAATTATGTATATAAAAACCAACTCCTTGTATCTTTAACTGCCAAAAAAATAAGGCTTGGATATTTGGTTTAGTGCTATAATACATGCTGATTATTGTGAATGACGTGGCATCTAAGAAGTAAAAATCACTAAAAAGCAGATAATGAGAACAAAAAACATACAAAAAATAATGGTTTACCATTTTTAGTACTTTCAATGGAATCCTCTGCAGATATATATATTTTTTTTGGTATAAAGTCTGGAACCCATCAGCATCTTCAGAGAATCTGTTCCTTTTCTAGTGATGCTAAAGTGTTGAGGTGGTTGGTTGGCTAAACTCCCTTGGAGATGATAGGACTGATTAATTTTCATCATCTTTGTCGCCTCAACGCCTTCCCCCATCTATAGGTCTGCTTTCTCTCCCATCCCCCAGCTGCTTCGACCACTGCTGAATATTAAATCAGTCCCCCTCCCTCTTTTTTTTGTAATTTCCAGATAACCACCATTCATTTTTCTCCTTATGTCACATAGGCATGACGTGGTGTAGCAGCCTTTTATATTATGGATGTCTGATGTGACTTATTATCTTTTTTTTTCCATTTACAGCTTGTGTGTCCCACAGCACGCTATGCATGGCTAAATTATTACCTTTAAATGTGCTGCAAGTGTTGTGAGACACTACTAGTAATTAGCAGTGAAACACCCTTGTTTCTTTTTTTTTTGTATTTAAGGCCCAAAGAGCACCAAGAGGCTTTGGTTCACCATAGAATTATTGTTGCCAGGAGTGTTTTTTGTAGTGTTTGCTTCCTTTAAACTAACAATGCAGTGTCTCTGAGAGTATATGTATGTTTGTGTGTACATACTCGTAAGGCAAGAGGGGGAAAGAAAGATGCATCTATACTGCTGAAGTGTGTTTACTGGTATTTTAGATTTTAGTCACTATTGTGTATTGCTGAGAGAAGGATACGGCAGAAGATAGTCAAAGAAATGCAAAGGCAGCTGTGAACAAAAAAAAACAGCCCTTTTGTATAAAACATACACAACACATATAAGTGCATCTATCACACACATGCGTGCACACACAGAGACACACACCGTAGAGATCATCACTCACTGTCTCAGCTGCAAATGAAACCTCATTCTCGCTAACAATCTCAGTAGCCCACTCTAAAATACCTCTCTCCCTTCTTGCCTCTCCTTCCTTCTCATGGTGAGGCTTCACTAAATCACACCCTGTGTTTCCTTCACCAATCTATGCAACTGGTAAATGTATTTGTCAAAAACACACGCTGAGCAGAGAACATCACATGTACCTGTGCTCTCATTTGCGCTTATGTCAGCTTGATTATATATTTATTTATGCTTGCAGTTTTCAGAAAAAAAAAAAAAAAATCATCCCATCACTAAGCTTTGTCCTCCTATTATAAAACTATCCACTTTAAGGATTTAGCACTTTCCTCTTGCTTTTTCTTTTTTTTTTTTTGTACCATCTGATCATCATATTACTTCACATCACCTTGCGTGCATAGCCTGGAACCTCGGTCTGGAAACTGGGGAAGTGGGATCTGATTTGGAAAAATGAGGGCAATAAAAAAAAACACAAAAAAAAAAACACAGGGATGAATGGAGAGATGTGATATAAGGTAATACGCTAACCCAATCAGCAGCCTGCTGTTTTCCGACAGTATAATCAACATATCGGCCTAATGTCATTACAGCTATATGAGAAATAATATTGCGTGAAATGATACAGCGTGGGGTGTGTGTGTGTCAGTGTGGTGCACACATGAACAAGCTCACACATCCAGATGTATGTATCAACTAGCGCCTCTCTGGTGCAGACAGACCTGCAAAGGCACAAAACGAAATGACGCAAAATCTTGTAAAGACACAAAGAATTTTAAAACTCACATTTATGATTTCAGTTTTGCCCTCCTCAGTGTAAATAAAAAATAACACAAATGTATTATTGATTGATTGAGTGCAATTCATAAGAAATAATTATTTTATAAATTTGGTTTGAAAATAATAGTTTAAAGAAATCAGATATATTTTTTTTTCATTATTTAATGTTACACACACATATGTGGTGTATTTGTATATCCATGCAGACAGACTGCCCGATAGCTCTGACACAAGAGGATATTAGTTAGTGTGTGGCTTCCATATCCTGAATACATGAGGCCACTGATGGCCTCTATTGATGGACACTGGCGTGAAGCCATCACTCAAGTTATGGAGCTTTAATTGGAGACAGCATAAAACGATAAACCAAGAAACATGCATGGCTGAACAGCCCAATGTAAACCATTAATCATAGCATAGGCAAAGACAAGCGGCCGCCACATACACACACATGCATACGCAGACAGGTCTGTGTGCACGCATACAGCTGCAAAGGCATACTGCTCTTGCGCCACACACCTTGCATGTGAGCAACACACACACAAAGAAACACACAGAGCATAGCAGACAAGAGTCCCAGTCACATATTCTCATGATAGATGACCCATTTAACTTTGATTTCTGAGAGAAATGAGCTTGCCAGCGATACAGGGTTACCACACAAGTGCACCGCACTCATTCATATTATTCAAAAACACTATACATAGGCTACATGCAGCACGTGAACTCACTCTATGCATTTACTTTGTAAGTAAATCGACAGCCTTTTCTTATTTTCTAACACACAGCAGACACACAGGGCTACTTATTTGCATGAAAAGTTGATGTGGAAATAGTCTATTTTTTTCGCTGTTTCTAAGAATATTCTTGTAAACAAAGAATCATTTCCACAAACGTTTCCATCTACACAAAAACTACAAAACAACCCAAAATGCTGTAGTAACTATGCCAGGCCTGTAAGCGGCGCTGCAACGTTGCCATATCCAGGGGAAAAAAAGGGAAAAAAGATTTGTAGCAAAGTCTTAACTCAAGAAGAAGGAAATGTGGACGGCAAATCAAGATGCTGTTTGTTGACTGATGACTAAGTGGAATTTCCACATTATGTCACCTTAAAATACTATTTGTGTTTTTGCTATCCACATAAAAATGCAAGTATTTCTTTTTTACTTTGACACTCTTTCCACACATACCATTGCCTAAAATGCTATTTCTGTGTAGAAGCAAGGCTGAAACATTTTAAAAACCTTTGCCTAATCAGAAAATGTCAATGTGGACAGGACCCTGAAATAAGGAAATGTTTTGTAATGTAAGCCATCAGAATTGAAGTATTTCTTCAGTGGTCATGTCTAGAGAACAGCTTCACAAGTTATTAATACAAATCTACACATTCAAGCATTTACACCTGCAAGAAAAAAAAATTATTTTACAGACGAGAAATCACAAAAGTACAAAAAGATAACGCACAGGCACAAAAATAATAAATAAACTATTACCACACATAAATGTCAGCTGCATTGTCGATCTGTTTTTGCACACAGATGCAGAAATAAAATGGTTAACTAATAATCTCTACAGTGTATCTCAAATATCATTGTAAAACTAAATCAGGCTTGATTTGACTGTTTTATTACTAAACCACTGAAGCTCATAAATAGTGACGTTCAAATATGAATTTCAGCAGCACTATCTCAATAAGCAAAAAAGTAAGGCTGTCAAGAATACAAACTTGTTTGAATGTGATTGTGAGACAAAAATTACTTGTGCATTGTGCCAGAGATCAATCCTAAGTAAAAAAAAAAACAGCTGACATTGTAAATACAAGATGAGGAATTTAGAAAATTTGGAGAACTGCGAGGGGATAAAATAATTTTAATGAAGCAATTGGGATAGAGTTGTGATTAATTGGGAGAAAGGAAAGGCTACTGGAATTTTATGAAAAGATGAATGCTCACATTAAAAAAGCAAGACAAGAGTGACTACTGCTCTTACTGCAGCGAGGTTATTCATTAAATGCGAAGAGAATAAAAAGACTGACAAACCTCAAGGTCTCTGTGTCAGTGTCGACTCAAAAGGCTGAAACAGTGCAAGAGTACGGCAGAAATTACAAGCATTTTTTAAATTTGTTTTCATTCTTACAATGTTAGAATCCAGACATTTTTTTTATTCAGTGTAAAAATGCAGATTTTACCACCACTCAAGTAGCTGAACCCAACCTCCATCACTGTCCAAAGACTTATGAAACAGTGTTGATATTTAGACAAGATAGATGGTCCATTAGGATAAAAAAAAACTTCCAAACACACAAAAACACACGCGACACTCGCACACACATTCCATACTGCAGCTGAAGCCCCTCAGCGCTCCTCTGTCCTCACATGCTTGGTTTCCCCATCTAATTGCTGCCATTCGTCAGTTTGTTTCTCTGTGTGTCTGTATTTCATGTACTTTGTGTTTTTGTCCTTCTCTTATGATTCTGTCACTGTGCAATTATGAACAACTGTCATGCAAAAAAAAAAAAGAAAAAAAAAAAAAGAGCCAGATAGACAGTTAAAAATAGTAAACAGAAGGATGAAGAGAGTGACACACATGAGCACACACTTTCTGAGATTTTTGACCCAGTACTGAGGAGCACACAAAAGCTGTCGGCACTTAAACCAGCTGGCTTGCACTCTGGCTGGCTGAATTGGTATCACATTGTATGGCAGCATTTTATCTTTTTTTTGTGTGTGTGAAATTAATAATATATTTGAAGTGTGTAAACATAATGCTTAACCATGAATAATTAGAGTCTGGTTAGTTCCATGCATTTACACTAATTTTGCCACAGTGACAACTTCATAAATGCAGATATGCATGTAAGTGTTTAAAAAAAACATGCTTGACAAAATTAAATGTCTTTTCCAAATACATTTAATTTACATATGTAGCCTGTATATAAATTAGTATTAGTATAATCTCTATTTTTTTTCGGATGCATTGTAATTCAGGCACAGACAATTTAAAAATGTCAAAAATGTATTATTATTTAAAATTGATAGCATCAGGTTGAAGAACACAAAAGGCAGAACTATAAAGTTTGAAAATGCAGCACCTAGACTGTTATCAGTGTCAGACATGGCTGACCAAGACACACAGCCTTCAGGGTTTGGAAGTATTTTGGCTTGTGCAAAGTCAAAAGAAAAAATGTGTATGCAAGACACACTGACTGGCCAAAAAAAAAAGTTGCCACCAAAAAAAAAAAATGTCACACTCCAATATTTTGTTGAACCGCCTTTAGCTTTGATTACAGCACACATTCGCTGTGGCATTGTTTCAATAAGCTTCTGCAGTGTCACAAGATTTATTTCCATCCAGTGTTGCATAAATTTTTCACCAAGATCTTTCATTAATGATGGTAGAGTCCATGGGCGTAACGAACGCGGGGTACGCGTGGGACATGTACCCCGCACTTTCCGTATCTGTGCTGTCATGGAAAACATTATTTGTCCAGGCAGAAACACAAGTGGTCCCAAAATAATGCAAAAATAGTCCGTGAATGGCTGTCAGGAATTTATTGACA
>JARVJO010000165.1:18025185-18053995 GCA_031762555.1 Cynodonichthys magdalenae | reverse complement strand
CAGAAAAGAAAATCTGTCATTTTTAGCAGCGTCAGCTGTGGAATTAAAAGAGCTGCTAAAGCTGAGGGATGAAATGATGAGTTTTTTGACGCCGTTTCTTTAAATCCAAACAAGGTACTTCACACTCCGCCCACCTCTAGCTTCCAGAGTAATCCATTCCAGTTTGATAGAGGGGTTTACATCTATATCTTCCAGCACAGAAAAAACTTTTTTTACAAATTAATTTAAAAATGTCAGCAACGGAAGACTTGTCCGTCCAGCCTTACATGTTGGACCCAGAGCCGGAGGAGAATGACTAAATTGTAGCTGGTAAGTCCAGACATTGTTTAGAAGTTCCGTCGCAAATTTGGTTACGTAATAGTTCCGAAAATATAATAGAAAGTAGCGAAAACTGAACAGACTGAAAAACATGACCCAAACTTATGTGCCTGGCCATAAAGCTAAAGGTTTTGTCCAATGGGTCCAAAAACTTTCCCTAGAAATGTCTTGATAGTTTTCAATAATCCAGGTAAAAAAATCTGAAAAAAACGTTGAGTAAACCTCTGAGACCAATAGGTAGTAATCTGGGCATTAACGATCGGTTGTTAGGCTTCAAGGAAATTTAATAAGTGATTGATTAAATGCTAGATCCAGTATTTATTTTTATACTTACTGATCATTGCAGCCATATGATTTAAAACAGAGAATGAGAGTTGGTATGTCTTATCATGTGGCCTTCCTCTCTTCATAAACAAAAGTTGGTTATGTTCTATGTCTGATGTAAAAGGTAACACCTTCAGGGATGAAACCAGGAAGAGAAATATGTCAAAAGGCTGAATCATCATTATTATTGGGCAGAGGTTTTTTTGTTAGTTCTTGTGTGCAGTCTCTTAGAGCAGGCTGCTCCTGAGAGTTTATTTGTTTAGCTTCAGATAAGATGCTAAGGCCTTCTTACTCTGAGGCCTACTGACTGATGCTGTGTGCTGCTGGAGCTGATTGGAGTGAGAGACTGGAATAAAGTTTTCAGAAGAGATTCAACTGGCTTTTTGCTATTTTATTCAGACTTCCATTTATTGATAATGAACTGATGGTCTTCTTTTGTATGTGAACAACCAGTTTCGATTGTCACCGTTAAACTTGTTGATCCACTATGCAAATGTATTGCTCATAAGGCTAAGCTGACCTATACCACCCCAGATTGAATAAGTCTCTTGGAAAAAAGACAAAACATTTCAATGAAGAAGAACCCATCCAGAGGATGCTTTAGATTTCGCTCGAAAATTTGGTCGTCAACATGCATTCAGGCAAATTTATATATGGCTTCCTTCACAAAGCCCATTATAGTTCAAAATGTGACAGATTGTGTGATCAAAAAGTGACAAACCTTGACAATGTTCAGCTTGAATAGTTTTATTTAGTTTTAAAGAAGTTTTAAACCACTCAAGACTTGGTTTCATTTCTTTCAGTTCTGTCAATGTGGCACATATGTTCATGTCTAGTTCACGCAAAACATTTTAATTGTGCATCCAATAAAACAAGTACAGAGGCAGTGAGGAAGGTTGATAAGTGATGAAGGGGGTCAGACTACCCGTTGCCATGGTGAATCATCTCTGTCAAAGCCCCCAAGGTCACAACCGCTGACCTTAAGTGAGACTTCTGATTAGCAAAACGTACCTGAATATATTTTTTGGCTCTTTGAAATCGGTCCCCACCCCATTCATACTGCTTTTTCTTTTTTTCTTTTTTTTTTACTTTGATCTATTTGTCTTTTTAATTCTTCTATTTCTAGTCATTTGTATAACAATATACCCTTCATATAGCCTTTTCTTTTCTTCTCTTTATATTGAAGACTGACTAAATGTACCATTATGAGGCCTGTAGTGTCTTTGAATTCATTATGTATGGCCTGTGCTGTCAGTTGGTCTGAACACAGCCTGCTTTGAGTCATTACAATTCAGTTGGCTAACACACAGCCATTGTGCTAGTGTGGGGTTAGGGGAGATGCTATAATAAAATATTGAGGGTGAGCAAGGCAGCTGCAGATGCTAGCTGTCATGTGTGAGCGAATGAATGTTATGACAAGCATGTTTAAACATTCATGCGGGGAGGATAGTTTAGGAGGGCTTTTCATTAACACCAATATATCTTCGTCTCCCTGGTGCAGATACTGCTGGTGGAAGCATGGCAACAACACGGGAAAAAAAAAATTAACATCTTGAGAGGATACTGACAGACACACACAGAAAAATACACACGCGCGCGCAAAGCGAGGCAGAAACGCTTAGTCCTGCGGAAGGACGACACGCTAGCGTACACGTTTTACGTTGGCTGACTAAATCAAACAGACACCAAAACAACTTTCTCTTATTTACCAAGACAACTATGTCAAATTGTAACATCGTGTTCTGAACTGATCAAACAGTTTGCGGCAGGAGAGAGCAACACGTTCAAATAGGAAGAAACAGGAGTGCAAAACGCTGTCGTCACCAACAACAATGGTATAAAAGAGATTATTTTATCTTTGCATAAAGAGTAATTATCAATGCCAAAAGCACATCCACTACATGCTGTTAGGCCATCAGGATAATCAATGAGGTAAAGAAAACTAAATAAATAAATAAATGATGGCATTTTTTAAACGGACAGCTTAACAGTAAAAAAATAAGAATGTGATAAACCGGTACATCTATGTAACTATTTTTATCTATTCCAATAAACATATCTAAAGTGTGTCTGTAGATTCTGATGAAATACATTACATGGAAATTACAGTACAGTAGCAAAACAGCTTGACTTTGTTATTGTGCACAAGTGAGCCAAAAAAACAGAAAAAAAACACTATCTAACAAAGTGCAGAATCAATACCTATGTTAATATTCTCATGAAGCCAAATGAAGCCAAAAGAGATAAAAATGGGACCATCACATATTCTTAACATAAGTGGCTTTGACTTGCAAAATGTGTTTGCATAACATGAGCTATAGTTAATGTCATAAATGGCTCTAAATGCTGCAAGGTGCATTAAAAATGTGCGTAGTCATCCGTTTTTTTTACATACACCTTGATGCAAACATTTTAAATTAATCCAGTTTTCACTGGTCAAGCAATTTCATTTTGATATTCAAATTTTGCATGTACATGTGGTCGTGAAAGCTCTTCCAAGACTGATCTAATCAGGCCTAAATCAGTTAATAAGCCAAGGACACAGAGGAGATGACTCAGCTGATGTGAGCATGAGCCAATATTAGCATCTCAACTACATTCGAGACCTGTGGTGCACAGAGCAGTATTTAGAGTTTGGTGCTCAAACTACAAAAGTGCAGGCATTGGACATAAAGGCTGCAGTCAAGCTCACCCCAGTTAATTCCATCAGCACATTAGTAAAAGAGCCATGACCTGCTGCTGAGAGCGGGTAAAAAAGATTTAATGTCTTGTTTGTCTTCTAAAAACACCTAAAGTAGTTTTGAAGGATAGCCAAAAACTGCTCTTGATTATTCAACCAAAGCCAACAGAAACTGAGCAGAAAGAAAAATAAATGGAAGAAACTTAACACAAATGCTTTGATCGTGATTTTGTGAGCTAATCTCTGATTGACTGATCAGAATAATATTGAAAATAAAATGTTTTATGAACATGTTGGCTAACAACAACAATAATAATTTGCTTATACATAAATAACATTCCTTAACCTAAAACAGCTTATGCTTGGTTACACAAAATAATACATATTGCTGCATAAATATATCTTTCTTGTACAATAAAAAAGTAATAAATGATAAGATATGAATGTAAAATAAAAGCTACATTTGTAAAACACACCAAGCTAACCATAAATTAAAGTGAGCAAATAAAAATGGAACATTTCTCTGCAGGACACTTTAAGAAAAAAAAAAATGGAAGCTTATCTTTACAACTCGAGCTACAAACACAGGCACACAATAGTAAAACACACTCGGTGAGCAGATGTAGAGCAGTTTTTTTCCTCACTAAATAAAAATGTAGAATCCCTGATTATTATGGCAAAACTGACATCTACCTGCTGACATTTTCAGACGATCACAAACTTACAAAGTGACCTGTTTGTGAAGCATTTTATTGAACAAATAATGCGATGAGATGAGACAATTCAAATTTTCAATTATTTCACGGGCCTTTTTAGAGGCCATAAATGCAATTATTTAGAACAAACACCAGAACATTTATGGCTGATTGATAAAAACACTAGTTGTCTGAGATTTAACGCGTAACTTGTATGCATTTAAAATATTTGTATGCAGTTTCTTTTATAATTAGCCTGGTAAAAAACAACCCCTTGTCCTTTGCTTTGATTCGTACAGAGGGTCTGGAACCTCGGCTATTGAGAAGAGATTTCTTGCTGGAGGCGTGGATCTGTTGAAGTTTAAAACAACTGGAACTGATTTACCCAATCGCTAATGTTTGGATGTGCGCCAGGTCGACCGCGAAGGAAGCTAAGCTAAGAAGCTAACCAGAAATTGCGCGTGCTGTAAGCAACCATCACCTACTGAGAGGAGAGAAGTACTGAGCTGATCAAGATGGCTGTAAATGAGTGCTGCAGGATTTGTGAGATAAATTTAATTTAATTTGGAAGCCTTGTCAAGACTGACTTCATTTACTTCCTCTGCTGCCATTGCTAAACTACAGGCAGACTAAACAGCGCAGAAAATCCACGTCGTCATTCACAACTCCTCCTTCTGTTCGCTGATTGGCCCGGTTGAAATTCTACCGGAGAAATCCTTGACTATGGGAGAAATCCCAGACGGAGCAGAGAAGAGAAACTAGAATTGAGCGGAACTGTGTGGGAAGACAAGGGTCAGGTTATTATATAATGTGTCCAACAACACAAACTGAGTTGGGAAAAACAACATTTCTAATGCTAGCAGCAACATGAAAATTCTTTTTTTTTTTTGTCTTTGTTTATCATTTTGAATTTTTGTTTTGTAACCTAAAAAAGAGCTTTAAAAATAAAATGTACTTACTAAAGTACCTCGAGACAAGTTGTTGGGAACACAGACACATACAGAGGCGTTTGGAAACAGAAAGAATGTTAATGAGAGTAGACAAAAAAAAGCAAAAAATTGTACATTATTAATAAAAAAAATTTAAAAAGCCAGAGCATGGGTTTGACTTGGAGTAGTTTTCAACACCACAAATCGGGGAGACTTCCTGTAAGACATGAATCTGTTGCATTCTCACTGCCTCTCTGGTGCAGGCACAACAAAGACCGTCTTGTCTGAGTGTCTCCCCCCTCCCCTCGTTCTCTTTACCATTCATTAGAAGCAAAAGCAGCTGTAGTCAGGTTCAAAGACAATCTAAATTTTCTCTCTTTCAGTCACGCATTAATTCCCTGTCTTTTTTTTTTCTTTCTGGTTTTCTCTCATTTTTAATCATTTTTTCTCCCTCTTTGTCCCTCTCCAAGTCCCCCCCCCCCCTCCCTTTCACTCTCCTCTCAAAACAATGTTTCCTGCACATGGCCCAGATAATGAGTGGTGGAGCTAAACGAGAGGAAACACGGCTCACTATTAGGAGGGGAACGCTGACTGAAGGTTTTAAATAAACGGAGAGAAATTGAGGCCAAATAGTATTTCCAAGGACATAAACTAATGGAGCGAGCAGACATTCCCTGAACAAATACACACTCTGTTTAAAATACCATAATAGTTGTAAAAATATACACGTCCATGTGGCTCTAACTAAGAGACCAGACTGGCAGAGGGCAGACAGAAATATGTGTAAAAGCAGCTATCGGCAGATACGCGCGCTGAGAAGCAGAAACACAGCTTACATGTCTTCCATTCATCCTATTTCCTTCATAGAGAAGAGCACATTACTTCACATTTAAAACCAAAAAAAAATTTAAAAAAATAAAGCTCCTTGTCATTGAAAACTAATTAAGCAAACATGTTTTCTTAAGTGCCTCTAATTCGCTCTCAGGCATAGAAATCCACACCCACTTATAAGCACACAGAGGAGACCTCTCTGATGCACTCTATGGGGTTAATTAGGTTATCTAGGCTGATTAGCATAACTAATTAGGATCCTTGTTAACAGAATCATAATATTTATTCAATTAGCTCTTTATGTGTATTATGAAGCTGCGCTCAGATTTCCGTCACCGCTGGCAAAGGTTCAAATGGGAATAAAGCTGAGGAGGCCTGGAGTGAGACTCGTGGGTGTCTGTGCGTGATTTCACTTCATTTATCTTTTGCCACACAAATGCTCATCAGGTGCCACCCAAACACACATTCACATGCCAGGCTCGCTGTGCAGCAGCTCTTAAACTCCTCATCATGGTCATTAAGCTGCATAATTAAAGGTGTTAACCAGAAGAGCTGAGGCAGTCAACTCAAATGTGTGAATTTGAAAACACTTTACCAGGCTGAAGAGGAGAAAACACAACAGTTTAAAGCAATACTCAATAATATCTTTTTGTTTGTTTTTCTCATATACTTCAAAAAAACATGCACATTATGTTGCTTTCAGGCCTCCCTTTGTAAAATACATTTGTGATCTTTATGGGATTTGCCTGGTTAAATAAAAGTTAATAAATAAACATTGATGGTCAACGCACTACTTTATGGAATGCACTTTATCTATTTTATTTATGTTTTATTTTACATATATATATATTTATATTAAGGGTGCAACAATACATGTGTCTGTATTGAACTGACAGGTTCAACACACACTAAGTATCGAACAATACAGATTTTTAAAATTTATTTTATCAACTTGTCTTTTCAAGGTGTTCTGTGTTGAATGTTCATAATAAATTTAAATAAATTACAAGTTAAAAAGGGCATGGAAATTTCTTTTTTGGATTGAAAGATATTGAATCGTGACACTAAAGTATCAAACCGAACCCTGAGTAGTGAATTTTCTGTATTGTGTATATATATATATATATATATACACTTCTTTAATAGTAGTTGGAGTCATTATTTTGTAAAAATGTAAAAATAATTTCCTTAATGAATAAAATTGATAGAAATAAGGTCGCAGAAGAATGAGTGGGCTAATGTAAGTGTAAACTTCTTCCCATTCCTTTCAGCATATGAATATTGTATATTAGTGATGTTTCTGTTGCTTTGTGTCGCTACGTTCAACAAAACTTGTTAAAAACAAAATAATAAAATATCCTCTTAAAAAATTGTGTGCAAAATCGGTAAACAATGGCCAACTGCTCTATACGTTTGTTTACTTATAGAAACAACCAAGGTGACTGAAAATAAAGCAACAAAGGCGACGCTGCCATTTAGGACTGAGACGTACAACATTTATGAAGTTTTTGTACTTTTGCAGATACGCTTTCTTGTAGTTTTTAAACAAATTCAGCTGAGTGCTTTGCTTACATTGAGTGTGGACCCGCAAATCAGACTTGCCTATATATCTATAAAACTACTGACATAGTTGTTCCCAACCTGTTTTCCTCATAGCCCACTTTCCTTACTTCCAAGTCGAGTTGAGCCTCCCCCCCCATCCCTCACTACTTTCCATCTCTTCCAACGAAGTGTTCAACCTTTATCTCTTTATCAAAATGATAAAAGAATAAAGTCAGTAGTTACAAACTTTTAATTGGGAAAGGTAAAAAAAAAAAAGACTGTAGGAATTCAAACACATTTGTTTTAGTGATTTTTATATACAAACAATAAATGGATATTTTCACAATCTCTGAGCAGACATGGTTATGCTCCTGCTGTTCTCCTGGGCCCCCCAGGTTGGGGAATCACGTTTGGTTTCATAGTTTGCAATGACCATCTTTAACGCACACGTGCACGGTGTCACCAAGCGGTGACTGGTGATGCAGCGTTGATGTATGCAGCGTAGAACGGAGCAATACGAGGAAAACGTCCAAAGCGATGATACCTTTTGTCGAGGCAGAGAGCAGGGAAAACCAAACCACTCGTGAAGTTCTATCAGTTAATAGAACAACACTGAGCTCACTCCACCAATTTATTCATTCATGTTTTCAAATGCAGATGCTGCCTTTGTGATGCTTAACATGCGCTTAGAGCCGACAGCAAACACAAGAAAAAAAAAAAAGAAAAAAGCAAATCAACAACACTCCAGCTTGCCAAGTGCAAACTCACAAACAGACTCCAACGCTCGCAAATAACCCGAGAAGGGGAAAAAAAAAATGAAAGCGAGAGACAGAGGAGAAGGAGCGCTACATTTACTGAAATTAAACATTTTCTCATCAGCCTGAGGGTACAGCAGGCCCACTAATGTATTATTCATCCCCACTTCACAAAGGAACATTAATCAATTATGAAGATATGAGGATCTTAAAGTATAGAGGAGAGACGAAGTACGGCTCATTCGTATTAATATGCGGCCACAATCCTGTGCCCCCCACCCCACCCCACCCCCCACTCCACACACACAAACAGACATGCACACACGCACACCCTTGGTACTCAAATCAATATTTTGCAGATTAATTTGGAGCGGTTGTGGCGAGATGGAAGGAAATAGGGAGTGGGGGTGGAGGAGAGCAGAGTGTCTGAGGTCTGAATTAAGGTGACATGTTCTTTTTGTTAATAGTGTGCAAGTGTGTAAGTGCGTTTGTGTAGAAATAAAGTTTTTGGGGACTGCTGCGGTTTAACAATCAAAGTCTGCTTAATTAAGAAGGTTGATTGCGACAGGAAGAACAAGTTAAAGCTGGCAGCAGTTAGAATCTAAACACAAACTTATTAAGAATGTTTCCTCAATAGAACTAAATTTAAAGTCCATAAATCACATTATTAATGGAATGACTGTGCTGTATTTTAGTAGTGGCTAAAGGTGTGGTACTGCATGTAAAACCTCGACTTGGGTTATGATGAATATTTGTTTTTTAGATACGGTTACATTTATTTTAAAGATCCTGCATGTCCGCACCGGTTTCTAAAAGTGTAATGATTCAACTCCCACAAGAGAATTAAACAGCAAGTAAAAGCAAAAACAGATCAGTTTTCTTACGCTCAACCTAGTTTAGAACATTTGGACCGCTGCATAGTAGTTTGGTAAATGGCTTAGTTTTCAACAACAGTAAATAACGTTTTGGGTTTCTCATTTAATATTGTTATCGTGCCGACTTCTAACACTTTAGTTCAGGGCTATTCAACTAAATCGCTCTGGGGGCCGAGGTTACTAGAAGCCTACAGCTCGGGGTGGGGGGGTCATCCATTAATAGTAGGTGAAACATTGCAGTGTGTAACAGAACAAGTATTATCTTTCACTTTTTTTATTTATTTTCTTGCATTGAATCATAAAATTTTAATTTACAAATGATTTGAAATCTAGATTTATATTAAATAATAAAAAAAAAAAAAAATACAAATTATATATATATTTTTTATTTTATTTTTATTTTTTTCAGGGGGTGGTGTTTCATTGGTGGGCCGGCCCGGATGGAAGTTCTACTGTTTCTCCCTCCTCCTCTGCTTCCTCCCTTTTTCTACTTTGCTCCTTTTTGTTGCACCAGCTATCTCTGAACCTCTGCTTCAGTTTGCCTCTGTTCTTATTTTCTATTCAGATACTGATTTATAGTTTTTGTTCATTAATTAACCTGAAGAATTTGGGGTGAAGAGGAAACAGGAAGCATGGCCAAATGTTTAAAAATGCTTTAAAATGTAAAGAACTGTTTAAAGACCTCGTAATATTTAAAAGGGAAGCATGACGATCCAGATAGTTTAAACTAAAACCATCTTATACTGAGATATAATAGTTTGTGTTTAGAGGAAAAGTTGTGCCTCAGTCTCTTTGAAATAATGAGGAGTCTGTCCAGAGTGTAATATTATTTTAGTTTTCACCTCTGTCTTCTTTCCAAATAAATGGGGGGAAGCCGTAGAACCCAGAGAGAACCCACGCATGCACAGAGAGAACATGCAAACTCTATCCAGAAAGGTCCCCGGGCCGGGATTTGATCCGGTGACCTTCTTGCTGAGGCATCAGCTCTACCAACTGAGCGACCGTGCCAAAGTGAAAATGAAACTTGAATTGAACTGAACATGTCGTTATAACTCACTTAAATGTATCTCTGTAGATGTTTGTTACTTATAATAAGTGTAATGAGAGGTTTTGACCTGAAATTAGAAAAAAAATACTTATTTTTGCAGTGCACGAACCTTTAGCTCAACTTTCATAAAACCAGCTGAGTTCTGTGAAAACATAAAACCGTGGGAACACATGCATCCCTTCCATTGTTCTTGTGGATTTAAACTCTTGCAGTTTTGCATCATGCAGGATTCTAGAAATCGATTTAGATTTCATAGAAACTGTATTAAGGCTGACAATGGTTTAAAACAAAATGCTGTCGGGATCACACGCAACAAGCAGACTGCATCAGCAAATCAAGAGCAGATCAGAAAAAAAAAAGCGAGAGAAGAAAAAAAACAGCTGCAGAAAATATGATTAAGACAACAAACTCCACTTATTTTAATCATTGCTCTTAGGCGCTGTAATTACACAAACCACTAATTAGCAGCAGTACAAATGAGTTTACTCGCAGAGAGCACAAACAAATGGTAACCAAACAACACACACATAAACAACCAACAACCCCAGGTTTACCACAAGCACATATGAAAGTGTGTGTTGACTGCAAGCATGAGTGTCTCTTTTAACCATAAGCCACAGAAGACAGTAAAACAGCAGTGGGTATAATTTAGTGACACCCAGTAAGGAGGTGTGGGAAGGCCGTAAAAACTCTCCCTTTTAATCCCAGCCGGCGATGCCATGTTTGTTACCCAGGGCTGTGAGATATGCTGGTAATTCATCACACACGCCACAGTTTCCTGTTGAACCTGGCTGCACATGAAGCGCTCGTAGCACAGATGCCAAACCAATATCGTTAAAAAGAAAAAAAGGAGGAGTTTGCCACTCCTCATGCAGACTTCTAAACAAGAGGTGTGTTGCAAAAACAGTTCTTTGAATTAGGTATTTAACAGTGTGGCGGAACTAAGAGCTGAAGAAAAAAAAGAGAGAGAGAGAGACATAGAGATAGAAAAAGTGTGAGAGAGAGCGAGACAGAGACAGAGACAGTGAGAGAGAGGAAGAAGTTAAACTGAATGTTGTATTTATTTATTTATTTATTTATTTATTTATTTATTTTTTCCTAATCTTAAAAAAGAGCAAGAAAGCAATAATGCCTATTATTTAAATTTTAAAGAGCCTATGTAAACTACATATTAGCAGGATGGCCCATATAAATAAATAAATAAGTAAGTAAGTAAGTAAGTAAATAAATATTAGATAATAGATTTTAAAATATATTTTGATTTCTAACTGAACCAAACATAAAAAGGAAATACAATATAATATAATATAATTTTCTTTTAGAGCCTAAATAACATAAACAACTAAAATACTTGAAGTTTCTAAGCTAAATGTTAACATTTTCTTTTCTAACATTTTTTTTATTTAAAATAGTAAATGACAAATATGCAAAAAGTGCATAATATGTGCATTAAATCTAATGTTTGGAAACAAACTTGAAGAACCATAACGATGTGCTGAGCCTGGTGAAATATTGTTTGACAGCAGTTACATTTTATCTGCATCCATCTGTGAGTCTGTGTGCAGTTAGAAATCTGTTGGCTCTGCCCAAGACACCTTTCTGATTCACTAGTGACAGCTGTCACACACCCAACCTGGAAAAAGATGGAAGAAAAAAAAAAAAGATCTTATGATATCATGTGGTAAATCCCACAAACACACAGGCGCGAAGAAAGGCACGCTCACATAATTTTATATTTACCCGTCTCATGAGATGAGCTATTCTGTGGAAACTTTGTGCAGATTAAAAATGTTAAACTCACATTTGATCAAGCATGTCTGCACTTTCTCGCCAAGCAGGGAAAGAAATGGTGAGATTTGACAAAAGTGACGTGTGAGTGCATACAGAGCACCGAGAGTTAAATCTTTTACTCCAAGAAAAACAAAAAAAACTTCCATTTGAATGTAGCATAAGCCACAGAGGTGTAAAAAAATGGATTTTGATTACAAGAATGTTTCTGTCTATGTAAGAGAATATAAATCAGTGCACTGCTCCGCTGTTAATATCTTTGATATTTCGTCCCATTGAACTACATTTCTACTACTGTAAGCTGGGACACAATACAAACACTGTGTGCACACCTAAGCATGCATTTTTAAAGATGTGTAAGTTTTAATATTTACAGCGTTCGCTGTTATAATAATTTCAAAATATTTATGACAGAAAAAATCCTTTTTGTGGGAAAACATTTTTACTTTGTTTTACTTGCTTTTTAGATAGAACACACGAGCGTGGTCTAAATAGTTTATATACTTCAAAAATGTGAAAATATATAACATCTAAAATTCAGACATTAGACGGGTTTATATGGTAAAAAAAAAAAAAGGAAATGAGGATTTTGGATGAAAAAATAAGTTTTAAGAATGTCATTAATGTGTCCATCTGAACAGGGAGGCAGTAAACTGAGTAGATTTTTGTGTAATACAAATACAGTAAATTTAAAATCAGAACACAAGCACCAAGTTAAAACATGAGGTACTCATTTGGTAAAATTGGGTAAATTGTAACTATGCCAAACTGTACCTCAAGTTCATACACAAAAACTTACATTTTGCTTAAAGTATTAAGTCAAGTGCTAGGAAACAAAATGTTAAAGGCTGGATACAAAATGACAATCGCCGGTTACATGATTCGCAACAACTGGGTACAAAACAGTTACTACTTACTTGTGCACTTAAACAACTATCATGTCATACTTGTGCATTTACTGCCTGCATAAGACCGGTTGGATTCCTGAACCTGCAGAAACACCAGCTCTAATCATCTACACCAGAACGCACATAAGTTACAATTTTCAAATCATAAAGACCAAGGACAAAATAAATTATAAAGTAATAAAAATGTTTGGGTTTTTTTCTAATATCAGCCATTAATCTGTCTCTAAATTAAAAGTTTGAAAGAAATTTGACAAAGGTACCAAGTGACCTGGCACTAATGCATAACTCACAATATTTAATTACACTTTCACGGTTGCATTTTCTAAAATTAAAAAATCTAACAAAAAGAGAAAGTTGTCTTCAAACATTTCTGATTCCTCTAGGTAAGTAAATATGAAAACAGTCAGCAAAATGTGTTTTACAGCAGAATCCAAATGCAAATTTATTCATGCCATTCATGAAGTGTGTCTGTAAGTGTGTGTGCATATTATTGTAGGTCATGATTATGCAGGTAATAAACGAGTGTATAGAACTTACAATATTGTTATATATGATAAGTAGCTGCACTAAACAAACGACATAATGTCAAGCCAACAAATGAACAGAGGATTCCTGTTTAAAGCAATAAGCGTTGTTATGATTACTGTGTGGACAAACAGAGAGGGGTGAGTGAATGCATCTTAGAACTGTGTGTGTGTGTGTGTGCGTGTGCGTGTGTGTGTGTGTGTGTGTGTATCACTGTGAGCGTGTGTGATATTAAAGCAAGATCTCGATTTCTCAAGCTGTCACTCAGGCCTATTAAGCAAGGCTAACCAAATTAGTCATGAATATGCAGTAATAACATGCAAATTGCCACCATTCCCCACCAGTTACCCCCACCCCACACCCACTCCGTGTGCATGTGGGAGTGTGTATATGTGTTTTTGCCCTCAGGGCTATAGACATTGGCTCTGTAAACCCAATTCTTTCTACATCATTACAGCAACAAGGCATAATTCATAAGAATAATATAAACATGCATGTAGCCTGACATGCATGCACAAACAGCCAGATGTGCATGTTCACCTATACGGAGGACAAAGGTCCCTCCCCGCCACCATCTTCACACAACAAGTCTTGTTTATTACATTTTTTTTATCAAGAAATAAGTTTCTTGTCTACATGTTGGTGCTTGTAGAAACACCAACATGTAGATCGTCTGTTGCCTCCAAATCCCCAGGGTGATGTTTGACACAGCGCGGGTGCTGCCACAGCAATTAACCCCCCTGTTAATGTGAGGAGCCCTGTCAAGGAGCCAGATGGCACAGCCTTGGCAAGCTGCCACACATGCGTGCACATATGCCCACAGCCAGCACCCGCTCTCGCACGCAGACGTGCACGCACACATCTAACTGTTGCTGGCTGTCATCGTCGCCTGCGAGTTCCTACAAGGGACCCCTCCCCCTTTCCTCGATCCTCTCCTGCATTGTCTCCTCTCACCGTTCCCCTCTTCCCTCCTTAGCTCCATCTCTGGCAGCTGCTTATCCGTGTCACGGAGCTGCAGATGTCACAGCTCG
Organism: Cynodonichthys magdalenae; assembly: GCA_031762555.1. Taxonomy (NCBI): domain Eukaryota; kingdom Metazoa; phylum Chordata; class Actinopteri; order Cyprinodontiformes; family Rivulidae; genus Cynodonichthys; species Cynodonichthys magdalenae. The sequence continues at coordinate 18,039,746 of JARVJO010000165.1, read as the reverse complement.
CCAGATGGGGAAACAGCAGGAGAGGACAGCAAAATATTTAAGTGGGGAGGAGGAGTTTCCTGCATGTCTGTACTTGATGGAGATGCAACCAACGGAGGTGGAGATTTTTAGATGTACAGCCAACATAACAGGCTAATCCATCGGATCTGTAGATAGGTTTTATTACGATTAATAACTGCCACAAACTAGTACTTAGAATCCACCTTGTCTGTCTCTTAGCAAAAATGATCATTGACCACAACTGTAATTTATTGAAACTTTTATAAAGGAATCACTGGGTGTCCGTCTGCAACTCATTAACTTTTAGAGTCAGTCTAATTCGAGATGGGAGCCACAGCTGATGATAATTAAAAAAAAAAAAAAAAAAGCAGATGATCTAAAATTTGGCGTAGTACCTGAGACTTAAGGTGTATTCACATCTGACACATTTGTCAGAGTTTGTCTCCCCAACATTAACAACATTAGCCCTTCAGTGTTGCTAATGCTAACACTGAAGGGCTGCGCTACAAACAATGAGTCGTTGTAGGTCAGTGAATGCTGAGCATCTTTAGGCTGCGGCACGCATTTGACAGCACCGTCCCAAAGTATATCATCGCAAAATCACCACTGAATGAGCTGCTCTTGATATTCTTAATAGTCACTTGTATTAACAGCACCATCTTAATTTCCAGGTCTGTGCTCTGTCCCGCCCCCATCATTTCTGTCCAATGGGAGCAATGACCGTCACCTGCGTGACTTTGTTTATAAATTATAGTCCGATTGCAAAAAAGCACAATGTGAATGCAAACTGCACCAAAGGAAAAAATAAAGTCTATTTGATCCGGACCAAACAAGTGGACCAAAGGACTTTCCTGGTGTGAATACACCCTTATTCACAACACATTTTCTGAGCTGAAACTGTGCAGAATAGTGCCACCAAAATGACTGCAACTCCATCATTTTTTAATGCGAGTCTAAAAACACAAGTTAGTCAGTGTTAATTCAAGGTTTACCAGGCCTTAAGTTTGTGTTTGTTAATAAGTGTGGCAGCTGACCGGGACACAGCCCACTGTGTGTGTCTGTCTGCATGTCCATACAGCAGCCCACCGGGTCTGAGTATTGATCAGTTAGCTTGGCCTAATAGGAGAAGAGATGCTTGACCTGGGAAAGTCAATATGGAGAAAAAGAGACATATCCTCCTCCTGTCCTGGGAGAGAAAGGTAAGGCCAAGAAAGAAAAAAAAGAACCCAGGGCACAGAGACAGACAGAAGTAGGTGGTAATGCAGCTACAGTACTTCTGTCTGTGCTGTGGAGAAAATATTGAGAAAGGAGTCCAGAGATTGTCAGAAAAACAGCTGGATAGGAAAAAAAAGCAATACCACAAGGAAAGTAACTATGCTGAACCTTAAATCCCATGCAGCCTAAAATGTGTTAACAGAGAAAAGTTTGGGGTTTGAATAAGAACAGCTTCACTGAGGGATACTGTCTGTCTGTGAAATAAGTTTAAGTTCCTACCTTTCCCATATGACAATCAGGATATTCTGTCAAAGCCTCTCCTTTTTTTTTCTAACTAACTTTCAGCATTTGACTGCTCTTGGCAAAGGAAAACAGCGCTCAAGTTAACTCGAGTGTAAAAAACTCTGCAGGAGATTATACTGAGAGAAAATAATTAAAAAATTGGGGGAAGATGGAGAATAAAAAACTGACACCGACTCACACATCAATACATTGATAGATCAATGTGTGTGTGTGTGTGTGTGTGGAAGACAGTTTATGTGTGTGTGTTCTGTACACCATTTCACCAGAAATATATAAATAAATTTGTAGATAAACAAAAAAAAAGAGGAAATGGAAAAGTAGATAAAAGACTTAGGTTTCACCACATGCAAACACGCACACACACACACACACACGTACCTGGCTGAGTGATGCTACCCTGGAGGGTGGCTTCAATCTGATGATGTTTAATGTTGACGCTAGTGGCAAGAAACACACACACACACACACACACACTTACCCGCTGTTTAAACCTGCCTGTCATTTCATTTCATGAGACCTGATTTACTCATTTCATTTATTTCATTTTTTATTATTATTATATGTGCAGCCATTTAAAACGCTCAAGGTGTGATGCAAATCCCTACATCTCTGACAGCAAATGCACTGACTGAGGATCCATCACGGCCTTCATTGCCTTTTACACAAACGGCAAAGAAGCCTTGCACAGCCACAAACTCAGCTGTGTCACATTGTGCAAGACCACTGATTTCTGCTTGGCTGGGTGCTTTAATTGGCTGCACTGCAGGCTGTCAAACTACTGACTGTTACTTTTGACCATATTTGGATGTGTTTTTCTTTTTTCACTTAGTTTCAAATGACAGCTTGTGGGGGGGGGGGACAACTGAATGCAATAATATCTCCTTGTATAGAAATAACTGATTCATTTCACAATAGATATTACATTGTCAGGTTCTGAAATGAAGAATGTACTTGTCAGCTAAACAATAATGGAAGGTTGATGAAAAAAAGAAAAAAAAACATTTCAAGGCATGATAGTTCCAAGTGGTTGTTGGTTTCAATTGTTTTACTTACAGAATAGTTCTCACAACTAAACACTGACGCTCAGATTCTTATGAAATTGTTCCCTCCTCTGATGGGTTCATGTGTCTAGCTTAAAAAAACCCAGAGTTGTTATATATGTGTATATCTAAAGTTGAAAGGCTGCATGCAGAAAACGCTCCTTTCATTTGTTTTGTCAAAATGTGTGAACCTAAAATAAAAATCTGGCTTTTCAAAAAGGTTAACATTAGAAACAGAACATGTCTTTAGGGGCCTTGGAGCACTGCATGGTGGGAAATATCACACAGGGATTTGCATATTGCCATGGGGACAGTGGTGTTGCAGCGACTCCCTGAAGATCCCAGCCTCCCCAAGGATAGACAGAGTCCCTGAGGCCAGCTATGCTACCGTTTTGTGTCTGTGTTACTAGTTATTAGTTATTTTAGTCAAAAACGTACTTTTCTTAAGAACGAGCTGACTCTTTGATGAGCAAGAATCGTATTTTAGAAATCATCCCTGTGACTGTACCTGCATGGATTCTGAGCCACAGGTAAGAGGATCCAGAAAAGTCTTCAGCTCGTGTTCAGACAGCTACAGCAACAAGATGCCTTCAATAATTATACAAATGAACATTTTGAGTAAAGAAAATAGCTAATTAACACAGGAGAGGGTAATTTGTAAGGTCTGGCATGAAATAAATCTTTATAATGTTGAGAATGGAACGAGATTTCTGCAAAAAATCCCATTGTCAAAACTATTTGACACGTTGAGCGAAGGTTTTCAGGAGTTATTTGTGTAAAATGTGTTTCCTCCCTGATTCTACTTTAACTTTTATTTATTTATTCCAATTAATTTAAATGTAATTGTTCAATAAAAACTGTTGTTCTTGTGTGTTAATTGCGATAATGCTTGACAGCTCCCAAGGGTTTCATAGTGCCACTGCTCACTAATTGCAAATAATTTGCATCTTGTTAACATGGAAGCATGATGTTATAGAGAAAATAAAACAATAGATTATAGAAAGCACATACATAAAAAAAGAAACTAATAAAGGCATAAAAATGATATCAAGGAAATAAGAATTAATTAGAGGTAAATTGTAGATGTTGTTACTCCAGTCTCTATTTTAGAGATTTGGAAAAAAAAATCCATATCTAAAGCAGTTGTGTCAGAAGTCACTTCCTCTGAAAGGTGGAGGATAAGAAGTACAATTGTGTACTCTAAATGATACAAATAAAACGTGCTACAGGAAGACACATGCATAAAAACTGGTGTCATCATCTTGTCTGGCTGTGCTTTTTTACCCTGATTGAACATTTGTCAAAAAAAAGATTAAGGTGTTGTGTGATAATCTCAAACCGTAAGGGGAAAATGGAAACATAGAGAAAATAATGAACAAATGAACAAAGCTCAAAAACAAAAAAAAAAATAGAAAAAAAAAGAAAGAAACAACAACACGACTGAATGAGGGAAAGCTTCGGCATTGGAGAAACCCAGCAGGACTGCTGAAATATCAGCCACTCTATCGCTGTGGTGACTGAGGTCACTCTAAGAAAAGGAAATCAATGGTGACAGCAGTGACTCACAGGTCAACACATAGCCCTGCGAGTGAGTATATTTGTGTGTCTGAGTGGGCTGTGAGTAAGTGTGTGTGTGTTTTAATCATGCATCTGTTTAGAGTGTGCATAACAGAAATTGCGCATTTATGTTTATGCTTTCCTAACAGTGAACAGGACGTAAACAGCAATGTAAATATGGACATGAGCAAACAGCAAACAAATTCTACCTAATGAGATGAAAAGCTGATATTTGGTTAATTAAATGTGATAAACTAACAGACACACGCAGGGATTATTAGCTTAGAACAGAGTAAATAAATATATTCCTTGATGGAATGCATATCGACCGCCATTTTTCAGTCCAGAGTTTTACACTAAAATCTTCTTACTGTATGATGAAATGACAAAGTTGTATCTGTTTTAGTCAAATCTTTATAATAAGGTTCTGAGCACACAAGTCACAATCAAACTATGTGTTGCGAATGCCTCTAATACTACATCAAGTACTTCTATATGGATCAACATTTCGGAGTTACAGCAAATACTGTTTTTGCAAACATCAATCAGTTCATCTTGAATTAGATTGACTTCAAAAGTTAACAAATTGTAAATGTATATTAAAAGTCTGTTCAGTGGTTCATGCAATATTTTGCTAACAGACAGATAGGGTTGGCTCCAATAGTCAATACCAAATGTCCTGATGCATCTCAGTAATCCTGGCAGAAAAATCAGAAGGAATAATAGGTAGGTCCTCTTCTTTTATGAAACGGAGGAGAGGACCTACTTATTTCTCTTTTTGAGTCAAAACCAAAGTTTTAACCAAAGTCATTGTGGGAGCCAAATTTAACGTGTTTAAATTCATAAAAACCTGTGATTTCTGTGCTTTTTTTGTAAGGTTTATTTTATTTAGATAAAAAGGTAACAAATAGACATTTTCATTGAAAAAGATATGGTAAAAACCCATTTGATAACATTTGATGGTATATAATGTTGATAAAACTTTATTATGTATAGAAGTTTTTGTTTTGGTAAATTTATGCTTGAACCGTAAATACATAGGTTAATGTCACTTTAAAAGAATTACGGTGGTATTATGGTGTTGGAAGCTTCAGTTGAGGCTTGTGAAGTACGATTTTCTTACCGAAGCAAAGTTTATTCAGAGAATAGCTCCTTTGTGACTACTCCTGTAAGAATACAATAACTGTGAAATACAATTTGTTTTGTTTCTTTCACCAAAGTCAAGTCTTTACCTCTGCGATTAACTTGCACGAGTAAAACCAAGTGCTACAATCCTGATGAAATTTGTTAGCACTCAACGTACACGTTGGAGATCATTCTCAGCTACTGACACTAAATTTGTATAACTGCATATGGTATGGCTATTTTTGTGATTTTCGTGATCTTTAATTAGGTAAAATCCAAAAGTTAGGTGATTATTTTCTGCAAGTTTCATTAAAATTTGTCTAGTGATCTAGGAGTTACAGTATGTTGGTAACAAATAAGTATGACACATGAATGCTTACAAATCAAAGCAAAAACATTATCGCTTTTTAGCACTGGGTGATATTAAATACATACAAATACATCTCTTATCTGCATTTTGGCCACAGACAGTTTCACAGTCTCCTTGTGGGCTTTTCACTGATACAAATAAAACGTTTTTGCAGCATAAATAGGAATGCTGAAATAGGGCAACCATTAACCATCAATAAATAGATCCTTTGTCCTGCTTATAACTAAAATAACTAAACGTTGAGGTTATTTTTGTTCTTGTTTAGCTTTTTAGATCCTGCAAATGGTTTAAAATTAGTCAAACACACATTAAATGAAGACATTTCAAGTTGGTTACAAAGGGTTCATGGGATGGTCACCAAGCTGCTAAGAAATAACATTAAGAAACAACATTTTTTTCCCTCCTCATAAAACATTGATATTCCATTGCAGCTGCAATGTGACAATAAGAGGACCTGGAAATGGTAGAGGTCAGTGGCTAATACTGGCAGGCTGTGTGTGTTTGGGAGCGTGGCTGCATGTGTCTGTGTATGCATGCCTTATATATACCCTTGGGTTAGCAGGAGTTACGACCTGCTTACATTATTAAGGTGAGTAGTAGGCTGTGTTATGTATGCCTAAACAGCCAGTCAATTCATTACAGATGCAATCGCTTAAGTAAATGAATAAGCACATGGCTTTCTCCCGTTCTCTGCCTCTCTGAACTGTAAAGCATACAAAATATTGGTGCGATGTGGAGAGCTTAAGATAAATCAGAAACAGGGACAAATTAATAATACGGAATAAAACAACATTAGCTGATTAAGTATGTATAGTAGAGTGGCGGCTGTAATTTACAGGCAGCTGGGTTGGGTGTCCGGAATAGGGTCTCATTAGAGATCACAGTGTGTGTGTGTGCCTGTCCATCCTGTTAGTAATCTGTCACCAGCAGGCTCAGTTTTATGAAAAAGGCTTGCAATCTAAGATAATGAGCCCTGTGAAGGTTATGACTATGGTAGATGCATTTGTTAGTGGGAGTGCTTACCTTTGTGTCTGTCTACGGGTCTTTTATGTGTAATAACAGTGCCAGTATTGTGGCGGAACAATAGACTGAAGTTGATTTAATTTCCACTAAATTTCATCCAACTCAGCTGTCTGTGCTTTGTTCAGTTGTTAAAACTAATTAAATAAATAAAACACAAAACTGTCTCACTAAATCAGGAATGTAGTATCTTTTGTGCCCCTTTGAATTTTCTAACATTTATCAAACTAAACCATTTATAAGCTTTTGCAAAATAAAAACAAAGCTTAACACAAGTTTCAAAAAGCAAAGAGAATAAATAAAAATAATGTTTTTTATCCAGAAAAAGACAATGTTATAGAAAATGACAACCACTCCTCATTTTATTTTGATGCTGTGAGACTATGAGTCACATTTAAATGTGACAAAAAATATCCAGAAAAAATTTAGTTGTGTACAAGTTACTGAGTATAGAGGGTGGGTTTGAACTGTGTTGGTTACTCTGGGGTATATACAGCTTTAGTACTTTATACAAAACACTCTGGAGCAGCCAAACTGAAAACATGAGATTGGTGCTGGAAGTTGGCAGATTAGCTCAAACTTGTTATTTCTGAACGGCGTGTCCAGGATGGTATGGTATCATCACTATGCTCCAACAGAGCAGTAGTTGTCTTAAAAGGGTGTGTAATACTTCTTTCCAAAACACTAATCAACAATCACTTCAGGAATAAAAAGTTTATTTTGTAAATCAATTCTGTTTTTATTTGTACTTTTTCACGTATGCTGTTACAGGCAGACAATTTTTGTTTATGTCTATATTTTATTTTTTGTCAAAACATTTAAAGGTGTGCCTTATAAAGTGTCGCAATCCAAGATATTAACACTGAAAGTCAACAGGACCACCACCCCCACCACCCCATTCTGATCATGTGACTGTGCAGAACCCAGGTGACCAAGACAAAAAAACAGCTACATATTGTGTCAGTATTCCTGCTCTAGTGTTGTGATATCCACTGCGAGACTGTTTCAGCCGTTTGCTTCAAATCCTCATTTTGAAAAAGAAATAAAAAATAAAAAAAATAACTCAACCTTCAAATGTCTGTGTTAATATTTCATGACATCAATGCCATTAAATACAGTAAAAAGATTAAGAACAGGTAGCTCAAAAGCAACAAAGTTAATGTTTGTTGAGAGCTGATGAAACGATAAATAAATATTATTGCTTATATAACCACCAAGAACAAGCCTGGACTGTCTAAATATTAAGAAAGCTGGGGGGATCAGACCACCTCCCTGTCCACACAAAAATGTTTTCTATTTACTTTCTATTCTCTGGCTTTTGGCACAGCCTGAGACTTGTTTTTAGTTTTTGTTTTATTCCTGTTTTATTGTTTCTTAATTGAATTTTTAATGTTTGTTTTGTGTTTTTATGTTTTTGATTTTACGTGTACAGCACTTTGTTGCAGCTGTGGTTGTTTTTAAAAGTGCTTTATAAATAAAGTAGTAGTAGTAGTATTTTCTAAGAGAACTAACTGGTTATAAATAGAATATTTTTTTAAATGTGTTGATGTCCAGTGTCCAATCTCTAAACTAACATGATCAGGGACAGGTTAGGATTACTGTCATAGTTGCCATGGTGATACATCCTGGTAAAAATTAAATCCCCTTTGAAACAATAAAAACTCAGGGTCGAACTTGAAGTTAACTAAGCCTCTTACCCTGATTCAAAAACAGGCATGACTCTGACACTAAACAACAACAAATGTTAAACCACTATCAGACATACTTTCGTAATTGCTGTCATTAGTAATTACATTAAAAAATAACTAGTTCCTTTCTACATTTCTGCATTTCACAGTCACTGTTCTTTTTGCTCCCTTGTTTTTAGTTACGCTGTTTTTGCTGATGTTGTGTGTTTGTTTATTCCAGGGCTCAAGTCAATGGAAAACAAAAGAAGAGCAAAGAACTTGAAGAAAATTTTGTAATTGATTAACTGAATGTTTGATGCAGTATTGTGTTTTTACACTTTCTGTTCATTGCAGCAGTAAGTTTAAAATAGACAAATTGTCAAAGATTAAAAAAAGGAATAATTTCACTTACAGTGGTGGTCACTAGAGGAATCATACAAACAGCATGTTTTGTTGTATTTAATCTAGCCCCTTGTTCTACACTTTGTCTGGACTCTTGGCTACTGAGAAGAGATTTCTTGCTGGAGGCGTGGCCTCTGTTGAAGTTTAAAATGATTGGATCTGATTTACCCAATCGTTAACATTTGGTCGTGGCGTATGTAGTGCGCCAGCTCGACCGCGAAGGAAGCTAAGCTAAGAAGCTAACCAGAAAATGTGTGTGCTGTAAATAATCATCCCCTACTGGGAAGAGAGAAGTACTGAGGTGAATGAGATGGTTGTAAATGAGTGCTGCAGGTTTTGTGAGACAAATTTAATTTAATTTGGAAGCCTTGTCAACACAGACTGGCTTCATTTACTTCCTCCGCTGCCGTTATTAAACTACAGGCAGACTAAAATGATGCAGAAAATCCACATCATCATTCACAACTCCTTCTATTCGCTGATTGGCCCGGTTGAAATTTTACCGAAGAAATACTTGTCCATGGGAGAAAACCCAGATGGAGCAGAAAAGGGAAACTAGATTTGAGCAGAACTTTGTGGGAAGGCAAAGAGCAGGCTATATTTAAACTAATGTGAGTAAAAAGTGTACTGGGAGATCAATTCAAGAGTAAAAGTCATGCTACAAAGTTTATAACCTGCAGGAGGACACCACATCTTTACTAGAGGCATTTGTAAAATACTTTAAGGGATCATGTAATAGATGCTTAACTTGTGCAAATACAGGATGTATAAACATAAATTGTTGGGGTTTTTTTGTAGCTTTTGTGCACAATTATCATTTTTGCTCACTTTCATAAAATACAAAATCATCGAATTTACTAAATTTATTGCACACATGCAAAGTAAATATATAGTTTGGAAATTCTCACAAGATATTTGAAACCTGCTTTTGTCTTTTTAAATGAAGCAGACTGCAAAATGTACTTTTCTAATACTAAAGTATCATGTATCACAATATTTAGATGATGAAAAATATGATTAATACTGTATGCTTTTTTTCTGTTCCAGTTAGGTAACAACTCATTGTCATATGAACCGTTTTTATTGTCTTGATGCATAGATTAGAAGGCCAGAGTCCTCCCAGTGCGTCAGATGGACTGGTTTCAGTTCCATCCAGTGGCTGATTCATTGGCAAAGGTTTACAAGGGCAGAGCTTTACATATGTAAGTTTGGCCTTATAGCTGACCTTACAATGCACTTAGTATCCTGTACAGGGAGTAATGCTGCAACCACTCCTACAAGCCATTTATTGCAGCTAACGACCGTCAAGCACTCATAAATCAGCATTAGGAACCTCTTTCGCCCTCTTTCTCTCTCGTTTAGTCTCCCCTCTCTTTGGCTCCCTCCATTCCTCTGATGTTTTCTGTCTCTTTCTCCTACACTTTCCTGTCCTCACTCTTGTTTACCCATTTAACAGTTTGCACATTGTAGTTTAAAAACGTGTGATTCACCTCTTTTAATCATCATTCACTTTGCTGTTTCCTATTCTTCTCCTGCTGCATCCTTTAATTTTATACCCTCGTTGGTCTGTTTCCTCCTCATCACCACCCAACCTGCCGCCCATTGGTTATGCATCACTCCTCTAACCCCTGTCATTCGTTCTATTTCACCCTCACGTTCAGAAAACTCCCTTTCCTGCAGATAGAGAGATAGCGTCCCTGAAACGTCTAACCTGGTATTGGCATCTCTATTGATTTTAATTAAGCTAATTAGTTCATTATTCCAAGGATCAAACAGGGGCATCCATTACTGCCTAGAGAGTGAAAGGGGGAGAGACTTGGGATATGGTTGGGCCAGTTGGTGGAGTTAATATGGTAATGAATACGATCAATTATCACTCACAGCAAAGTCATTAACAACAGCATTAGCATAGTCAACCATCACAACCCTTTGACCTCCCGTGCTCTGTCTTTTTCATTCTCAGTCCTTCTCTCCCTCCAAGCAGCTGCTATGCAAGCAAACACTTATGACCATGTGTGTGTGTGTGTTGGAGGGGTGATGGGTGTGAGGAGAGGTCACACAGTTCAGAGACTGTTTTTTTAATGCAAACATGAATTGAGTTTCCACATTCTCTCATTAACTCAAGCAGAGTCGTTACAACTACTCAAGCTTTGGAGCAAGTGCTTTTTTGCATTGTGTCCAGTAAATGAACTACACAAAAGTTAGTCAGATTAATTATGCTATTAATCATTTGTAGGTAAAAAATGCATGTGAATAACTGTATCAGGATTAATTTGACTAAAGTACTGAGAGCACAGCATCACGTATATTTGTCTCACTGTTGTCACATAGCAACAGAATGAAGCACTTAGTTATTATATCCTTATGTGGTTGTAACAAACAAAAAAGTTGTGGTCATTTTGATCACAGGACTTCTTTGATTAATTCCAGAAAAGTTCCCCTTTTAAGGACCATAAGGATTTTTACTCAGCTATAGTGTAAGTTACTGACATCCTTTATAATGTTCTTTTAAAAAAAAACAGCAAAGAGGACAAAATGGTTTTGGGGAATGTTAGTACAAAGGGTGTTCCACATGACAGGAAAACTTATTTTCTCATTACCATGGATTAAGCCATGAGATCAATTTTCCTATTTAGTTTCCTTGCCTTTACATTTTAAGAACCCCTTTGTTCTGTAGTTCATGAGAATGTCAAAGTGACTTTGTGAATCACATAAAATTCCAAGACTCTCATCAATACAGCTATGTACTTTTTATGGGAAACGTGAAAAAAATACCACAGGGGTATTTTGAGTTTGATCACAATAGCAATACTTTAAGTGTGCATTAATGCTGCAATGGGAGAGGAAGAGGATCAAACAGAGCACTAGAACTTCCAAATGATTATTAATGATCAAATAAGATCTCTTTTTAAATCTTGACCAGACCTAACCAGGTCTGTACAGTTCAGACCGACAACTAGGATTTACTATCGTTGTTTTCCTTTCTGCAGGGGTCTCACACATATATCAAAGATTTGGCTTCTTTTGTTTTTTTTTTTCTTTACGTCAGATGCCCCTCCTGAGGCAAGCTGGTCTCATACCTGCAGCCAGAATCACAAGATTGAGTTACCGCAGCCCCAACAGCTAACGTTATGAACTTAATTGAATACCACAGACAGAAAAATATTACGAATCCAATATTACATAGAAACACAAAAGTCACACATGACATAATAATTGCCATGTGGTGGACTGACAACTCATCTAAGGCATGCCTCACCTTTCACCCAATGACCACTAACCGTTCTCTGCAACCCTACACAGAAAAGCGTTGAAGAAATTGTATGTACGCATAGATGAATGGCATATTTAAATCATACTAACCAGTAAATGCTAAAAACATTCTTTGCAAAAATCTAATTCTAATTTTATAAAATTGTCTGTGGATGAAAAATGGAGTCCAGGCTAATTGCAGTGTTCTAAAACACAAAATACAAGCCTGGGATTTCATGATATTACGACCACAAAACAAACTCTGTTTAGTGTCCATTAGACTTTAGCCCAATTGTGCATCAACAGGACCATACACTACGATTCAATCAGACGTTAGCAAAGCTCCTATTACAGAGCTCACTGCATCGTTTACATGGTGGAACAGTCCATAAGTACCTCTAAATGCTCTTCATTTTGATTGGATTTCACATTATGGACATCAGAGCAGAAACACACTATTGTCCCCTGACTATCCTAATAGACTGTTGAGTGAGGCAGTCCATTTGTTTGTATTTGTTTACCAATCTAGACTCTGAAAACATACAAAGTACCATAAAAAAGCACCAAGGGCATCAATTAAGATCAGTAAAAATAGACATTCAAAAACTTGGAAGATGAACCAGTGGCAGCGACATTTGGTTGCCTAAAACAGCAACTGTTGACACTAAGAATAATAAAACTGAGGACAATTGGCAGTAAAAATGTTTACAAATTCTTTGACATTCGTTCTTCTTCAGCTATATATATATTTATCATCGGGGGGATATAGAAAAGTCAATCAAACTGAAAAAGGCAATGCTGGTAAAACATGTTAGGATAATCAATGTGTCAGCTTTTCTGTCGGCATCTATTACACTTCAACTTAAAAAAACAGTTTAAACTGCAAAACTAACTCAAATAAAGACATGCAAAAAATAATGTAAATCAAACTGCAAACAAGTTGGTGTTGCTGTTGCAGTATGTTTAAAAAAAGCTTTACATTTGCAGTGCTAAGAAATGCAAAGCACTGTTTTATAGCAACCTTTATATTTGCTGTGTAGCCAGCACACAGAGATAGTCCTCTGACCTTCTTCATAATAGCAGGTAAGTAGTCTCATGTATAATAGGCCATAATTACTTTTCTGTGTGCAAAACTCACTCACAAGAGTGAATATTGATAGAAGTCAGGCTATAAGTAAAATGGAACAATAACTTAAGGTCGCTACATTAAGTGGTGATGATGTCTTTAGTCCAGCCTCATGTTGATGCAGTCTTAAAAAGAAACTTGCATAATTCAGCATAAAGATTTTTGCACACAGCTTTTCACCTCCGGTGCACAAAGAATGAATGATAATTCATAGTTTTCTCAGGAAAATGGTTGAGGTCGCAACCTTCAAAGATAATTACGGTGGACCTCCTCTACTTGCCTCATTCTTTCGGTTTATATTCGAGAGTTGTGTGTATCTTTAACAGAGAGCGCTCGCCATTATGCACAAAAACAGAAAAGTGATGCACAGGTCCACACTGTTTCTAATTGCTTTTTTATATTGTCATTATTCTACAAAGTTGTATTATTCAGTCCAAACAATAAGGAACTGTCACATACTGTACTGTTAACCATGTTCAGTGTGATCGCCACTGATTGAATTCTATTAAGAGCGAAATGGTTTGACATCCATTAGCGTACACAAACAAAAGATCCTCGATACAATAGTACTGCAGCAAAGAAAAGAAAACCATGAACTGCTCTTCTCTCCTTTTCTCATTTTACCACATTTAAATAAACTCTTTAACTGTGGTGCTCATGCATACTTGATATTGTTTACAAGTAGGCTTCTCGTCCTGCTGACATATTCTATTCCGCAGAGCACTAAATAAATGTCCATGGTTAAAGAGAGAGATTCTTTGTGCATTAGTATTAACATTTATTTCAATGCATTAAGTTTCTAACCATAAATGTGTAATTAAAATCTCAGAAGTCGGGCAGCTAAAACAAGCTAAAACTAAAAAATCCTTCAGAATTATCAGAAACTGAGATAATTTTTCACATTGTATCTTTAAATTGATTTTTCTTTTTGTTTGGAATATATAATATAAATTTAAAAAATGTAGTAATACACAAAAATTGTATTTTAGGTTGGATCTCCTGAAAAGTCTGATTGTATAAATATAGCATCATTCCAATAACGTATTCAAAATTTAAAAGCAGTAAAATATATACTCTTCAAAAAAATAAATCTTACATTTATAACATAATCAAAAAAGTGTACCTTTATTCCCAAACTGGCATTTTTGCATCTGGCCTCTCTTTTACAAGTCCTCAATGGTTCTGGTCTGTCGGGTCATTCAGACAGGACTGCAAGAAATCCATTTTCTTCTAAATAAAATAAATTAATTAAATTAAATAATGCAAACAGAACAATTAGCTTTTTTGTATTACTTAAATAAAGTTAGTTTTTTTCTAGACTGTAAGAACTTTTAGTCAAACAAATTTTAAGATGTGTTTAAAACGGCAAAAATAAGTCAATAAACAAATAACATTTTGCACAATCTGTCAGAGTTGTCAAGTAGTGAAGTACAAATACTTTGTTACTATACTTAAGTAGAAATTTTGGGTATTTATACTTTACT
>JARVJO010000165.1:18006803-18024754 GCA_031762555.1 Cynodonichthys magdalenae | reverse complement strand
ACAACATTATAGTCATTATGGTCTTGAGAACAAGGCTTTTTTGGGAGGTGGTTGTTCACCATACATCCCTGTGGCACGGTCCTTAATAGTTTTTTCCCATTACTTTTACTTTTATACTTTTAAGTAGTTTTACAACTGGTACTTTTATACTTTTACTTGAGTAAAAAGCTTGAGTCGATACTTCTACTTTAAAAAAAGTATTTTTTAAACCTTAGTATCTATACTTTTACTTGAGTACTGAATGTGAATACTTTTGACACCTCTGCAATCTGTGCATGACAAATGATGTAACAGTATATAAAATGAAGCCCAATTAAATGCAGTTAATTCTCTTCTCATTTAATTTATGATGACATTTTTATTAGGTTTAAAACAATTTAGGAAAAACTTGAAAATAAAATACATTTCTTGGAGATGTTTTTTTTTTGACGACTGCATTTAAAAGTTCATAATGTGACGGTTGCAAATTGGTTACCCAAACATGATCATCAGCTGGTATAAAGGAACCTCAGTTTCTTAGTAGAGTTGCAGTGAGCTTTGGGGTGTTTGTTTACAAAATGGTCGACTTTTTATTCCTTTAAAGGTTCTACACAGTTACATTCTGCAAGTAGCCTTAACATACAATGACTAAAACTGATAAAAAGCAATGCCACACATATTAAATTGCCTTAGAGGAACACCTGTAAAGTTTAGTTAAAAAAATAAAAAAAATCTATACCCTACAGCCACAACTGCCAGTATACAGTTCTTCTGTTGCCTGAACCAAAATATAAAACACTGATATATTTGGTTGCTTCAGGGGTAGAAACTTTAAAAAGATGACAAACGTGACATTATCTTGGTTAGCATAAGACTTGACAATATTTGTTCACTTTGCTGCTTCAGATTTTTTTTTTCTAAAAACTGCCCAAATAAATAAATAAAGGAACAAATAGGAGCTCCTAATTGGAACGTTGCGCAAGTATTTCAGGAAGCATTAGAAAGCTACAATAGGTCTGTAAAAAATGGGTGTTGTATTTTTAATGGACAATTCTTATGATTAACTGACCACATCAACCTATAAGACATGGGTGCTCCTGGGTTCTGAACATATAACCTTGTTAAGTAGGCCCTCGACTGGGGCCGGCTGACCGAAAGCCATCTCCGAAACCTTGTTATTTTTGCTTTGATACACAGTCCAGCTCACACGGGCTACATTCTGCAGCTAAATGATGTCACATGACAATCTTGATGATTAGAAACCTTTCTTTTTTAAATATGAGTGTAGATCTGTGTTCCTGATCTCTGCCGCTCAGATGGAAACCTAATGCAATTTGCCACCTGTTACAAGTGCTGCGGCTTTATGAAAGCACCGCTGTGCTTCCTCCTGTCATTTGTCTGACAGGACAGAGGTCATCTTCTTATGCTCCAGTCAAGGTGGACAGAATATTCTCTGATTTTAAAAGAAAGGGATAGGTTGAAACTTAAAGACATGATGTAACCCCAAAACACACAGATTTGTGGATAAATCAAGTCTGAATGGCAAGCTCGGTATGTTATGTTTTATTATATTTAAAATATAATTTCATGCTACGTGCTTCTCCGTTAGAAGTAGTATGAGTTGTGTCCCAGATAAAATGAAAAATAGTTTCAATTAAGCCACCACAGAATACAGTATCTTTACTTGACTATTTTAACAATAATTGTTAACATTTCAGAGACCAAACTTTCTTAAGTTCCTTTTTTTCTTTAATGGAGGCTCATGTGCAGTATGGTCAGTACATAAAAAAGTTGCATTCTTATGAGATTTCAAGTTAATATTTATCATACATCTGCACATATCGTGTGACAGAAATTAGATCTATCCAGGTTGAACCACTGCTCACACAGACTGCTGGACACGGGCACCTGGGAGCCAGAAAGGAAAAGTGGCTAAATATAATGGATTGGTGGATTTGCAAATGCATGATAAATATGCATGTATTTCATAAGAAACTACATGCTTTGAGGTACATATTTGCAAATACTGAAAGCAAGAGTTTGCACAAAGTAACATGTTATACTGCAACCTTCTGAAATAGGTTTGTCCATTTT
The DNA here is from genome assembly GCA_031762555.1 of Cynodonichthys magdalenae. Lineage (NCBI taxonomy): Eukaryota > Metazoa > Chordata > Actinopteri > Cyprinodontiformes > Rivulidae > Cynodonichthys > Cynodonichthys magdalenae. The sequence goes on along the minus strand of JARVJO010000165.1, from coordinate 18,022,681 downwards.
AAAGAATAATCAAATATCATGGAATCTTATTAGGATTTTGAGGGAGAACAAATTATATTTGTCAAACTTAGTTACACAAGGTGCCCAAAAAATAAATACATGAATTAAAATAAAAAAAAAAAGAAGCAAGGTTCTAATATGGGGTCCATATTTATTGAGAAAATATTGAAACTTTATTTTTTACTTGTGTGAGGCTTTTTTGGGGGAAGGGGTCTTGACTCTAAGTCCAGACATTTGCTCAACACATACAGCTCTACTTGTATCCAGATAAAACCTTTTTTCCCCAACTTTGATTTTTAACTAGTCATATTGATCTGTACGACTGCTGCTCATAATCACGGATTAGCACCTTAGTTGAACAATTGTGTAGCATAGTTTGCATAAATGGTAGATAAACATGAAATAATCACTTGCAACCTGTTCTGAATTACTTCAATGCACTTACTTTGCTTCTTTTGGTGGATTGTCCTTGTATCTTCACCAGTTTAGTCTCTATTTATTTAAAACGCCACCTTAATCACAAATATTTCCAAAGTCAATGCTTTCTCCATGACTGTCAATCGTTTTGGCGCTGCGCTATGTGATTAGGTTGGTTAGATGTCAATCGAAGAATCCCCGTTTACTATTGGCTTTCTTATTTTAAGAGGCGGGGCTATGTTCTACAACCCGGAAAAACAGATTGCTTTCAGTGTTTTAGGGACGGCTGTTTGATTTCGACATTCCTCCGAAATAAAATGGGTAAATATGCATTTATAACGTTACATAGAGAATATACGTTTGCATAATAGTCTTTAGTATCATTAACTACATTAAAAACTACGTAATGTCTGCGTTTCAACCGGTGTTAAAATTCGCGGTTAACATACTGACGTTGTTTACTGTTGTGTAATCTATGGTTTTGTTGTGTTTTTTCCTCCTCTGTGCTGCATTTAATTCAATTCGATCGTTTAATGCATATATAATACAATTCAAATTGTGTACTGTTCCGAAAATTCCGAAAAGACACATTTTGTGTGTGTTGTCCAGGGATAAATATATTTATTGAACTTTTGATTAGTCACCTTGCTTGTGCACCCTCATGTTCTGCATCCCTGCACATAATTCCCATTATTCCCTAAAATAATCAGAGGTAGAGATCAAAACCGGCGGCACTGACTGAGACTTAAGGCAAAGTTGATCCTCTATTGATTTTCAGGAGACTATTCACTTCATTTCTCCCAAACCTATCATCGCTCCTCAACTCTTATATGTCTGTGAGTTATAGCTTGATTTTTTATTGGTGACTGTACAGATCTGACTGTCGGCCAAAACCAAATCCTCATCCTGATTATCACTTAATGCTCTTGAATTATTATCAAAATAGGACAGATTTTCTGATGTTAAAGACTGATTGGCACAAGCAAATAAGTTTATGTAGACAATTCAAGTCTTAGGACATTGTATAGAAAATGATTTTATAACATTTAGGTTTTTTTTTTGTTTTTTTTTTCATTTATGTTTGTCTTTCCAAATGTTTTTTTATTATCTGCAGCCAATGGTGAAAGCTGTTTTTTGTTTAAATGTTTTTTCTGTGTGCATATTTGTGCATGTTTTTGTCCTTATTGTTAGCAAAATATCTATGGAACCACTGTAAAAGCTAGATGCACATTTACAGCTGCTTAATTAATGGAGTCACTCCAAAACGATAGCCACCACAGGTAATCGATACCAGCCAACACAAAAATGATTGTAACTCAGTCAGTTTTACCAAGGTTTTACCAAGGTTTTGGGCAAAAACTTAAATTGGTAGTAGCTGAGAGTCATTCACAAAATATACTTTGCTACACATTGCTTTACATTTTGGCTTTGGAATTAATTATTGGCATCAACCCAGTTAGTTTATGAGCAAAACCTCTCATGAACCACCAGACAGATTTTAATTAAGCTCTAAGAAAATATTTTTTTACTACTTTATTCAAGAACTAACATGAAATTTTGAAATATTGCATCAGATCATGCCTAACATAATTTTCATAGTTTGACCAGTAAACAGATAACCCTGTCCTTCTCAGCATAATGTGATTTTATGCATTCCCTAAAGGAATGCTAGTTCTTAAATTGATATTAGAGAACTTGCTTTGAATTTTGGATTTGTACCATCTTTAGATGAAGGCAAGTGATAAAGGAAATGCTGTTCTGACAACAAAAAGTAAATTGATTGTATGGCTTTTGACCTAAATCATGAAATTAATGAAAAATAAGTTATTTTAACTTGAAGTTTCTTGAACCAATAAAAACAACAAAAATGAAATAAATTGTCCATCTAAGAAGATATACTTTGGCATTTTAATAGGTAAATAGTAAATTCCAGTTGATTTTAATAGTAATAGAACATGCCATTTCAGTACCATTAAACACTTTTGTGAACTGCCAATCATTTGCTATTCTAAATAAATAAAATCAATACAAAAAAATAACAACATTCATGTTTTTGTACTTTCATTTTAGAAAGTTTTTTTTCGATAGCTTTTTCAAAAACATAAATTAGCACATTAAACTATTCTTTTAAACATACCCTCTATTCTGTAGATTTAAAGTAAACATAGTTTAAATTATTTTAAATTTTAAAATGGCATTGCAATGCTTTGGTTTGAATTCCTCCTTATTGTAGCTCCACAAGCCCCTCTTTCATTCCTTTTCTGAGGTGTGTCTGAAAGCAACTCAGTTTAAGACTGTCTCTTTAAATTTAAAGGAGGTGCTCAACACCATGCTCCCCTCCAGGTTCCAGAGCGGTCCATTCTAGTTTGATAGAGGGGTTTACGACTATATAACGGCACAGAAACATTGGACCCAGAAGAAGTTCCGATGCAAATACTGACTTAATAATAGTTCAGAAAACGTCAGACAAAATAGAGAAAACTAAACTGGGTGAAAAATAGGACCAAAACAGAATACAAAGATCTCTATGCAGCAATGGGAGAGACTAAATTACACTTGTCTGCACTCTTAGAGACTCCAAGCACACAACAAAATGTATTTAACAGCTAGAAATGTAGATTTTGCATGATATGTCCCCTTTCAAGTATTTACATTTTTGGATTATTTTTGAATAGACAAAGAGCACCTTTCTCTTAGTTCAGAATGTTCTACCCTTCAAACATGTAAATAGTTGAGAAAATGTAAAAAGCAGACCCTTTTTTATATTCATTGTAATGGTTTTCGTGTTTAAGAAGAATTTTTTTATTCGTGCTGGCCAAATATACCGCAGGATAACGTGTGTTATTTGCATGAGTTGCTCTCTCATTGATTCCTAAGAAAGACAAGATGCAACTCCAGTTCACGCATTTATTATCTGTTCTTTTTCACCCCCTCCACATTCATTGTGCTTTTCTCCTCTTTAATGTTTTATGACTTTTTAAGTTGTTTTCTGCAAAGCCATGTACTTATTACTCATACGGTTTTAGCATTCTCAACCTTCGTACTCATAAAATCAATTAATTCTTTTAAATAATTTACCTTCTGAGCAAACCAAATAAGGCGAGGGCATTCTTGTGAGTCAGATGTGCGGTTCTAACTGGTGTGCGTGTGCGCACGTGTGTGTTTGTTCAGACATTAAGTTGGCTTTCACCCCATGGCTCGGAGGAGTCTTGGGTGATTAGAAAAAGAGGGGAGCCTTGATAAAGCATTAGTGTGGGATGCACACACAACTGGAAGACCCCTCTTTGCATTCGCACACATTCATTTTTCATGAAACACTCATAACAATTAGTCTGGTTACCGCTTTGGTGATCTTAGTGTCCCTGTAATGTCTGTGGTCTTCTATATGACATCACTCCCTTTTAAAAGTTCTAAATCTGACATTTTCATCCTTTTTCATAGTGAGGACATTAGCAAGCCTTGGCTAAAAGCCGTTCACTTGTTCTTGGCGAAAGAAGAGCAATAAAATGAGGAAGATGAAGAGAAAAAAAACCCTGAAGTGCTCAGATTTTTTTTTCAACCTTAGCTTTTATATAAATTAATTTATATGAACAAAAGAAGAAATGTAAAGTTGCCATCTAACATGCTTTTTTCTCTTTTCAAGCATCATATAAAACCAAGTGAGCATTTATGCATTATTTCGGCAATACATTATGCTAACAACCATTGCTAAGTGCTCAGTAATTTGAGCGGTACAATACATAAGGAGCTAAATCGAGATTCTGGGCGCACAGTTTCCAGTTGTATGGCATGATAGTCTCATGAGTGGCTTTGTAGCATTTCTGCAGCAGAAAAAAGCAAAATACAGTTCCCCAGAGACTATCCATCTTTCCTGCATCCCCCAGTCTTTAGTCCCCAACTCTAAACACCCCCCTCTCCCCAGACACCAAAGCCAAGGTCAAGAAGAAAGTGCAAGTCTTGGTCTGTCTATAGACTATTCCCTGGATGCCCGCACCTCAGTTTGGTCGAGGTGTGTGTGCTTCAGGAATGTTCCCTCCTCCTTTGTTGTGACCATCAGTCTCAAGGTCAGCTCCCAGGGAGAGGTTTGAGCTTATCTGTTTTCCCCCTCCCCGATTTTTTTCACCTCAGTTATCTTTTCAGTCTTTTTTTTTTTTTTTTTGGCCTCACTGTATCACTAAACGATAACTCCGAGCTCCCAGCTGGCAGTTTCATGACGTGTTGTCTGACGTGTGTGCCTCTTTGTCCGTCTGTCTCTTCAGGGTAGCTGTCATAACAGCCCATTGTCTAGCTTTCAGTGGACTCATTTCTACTCTGAAGCTTTAGACTGATGCTTTGCATGCTTTCATACCCCAGTCTCTCCTTCCTCTCACTGACCGTGGCCTGTTTGCCTTGAAGCAATGTTACAGTGAGTTCCATGTTAAACTCACTGTTGTTGTTGTTTTCTGCAAACTGTGGCAGTCAGCCTTGAGTCACTGTGCTATCTTTGAATAAGATGCACATACTAATGTTTCGGGAAAAAAAAATGTATCTGACCGAAGTCAAAATACTTTTTAAGATTTCTAGGAATGTGTTTGTGTTTTAATGACTTTTATAGGACACCAAAGCCCATTTATTTTTAGATGTTTTTTTTATGTTAACACCATTAATATTAAGAAATATTGGCTGATTTTGATTTAAGCCAAATTGTGCTATCCACCACATTGTTCTTACGTATTCAATTGTAAAGTAAGGACTAGGAATGCAAGTTATCAATTGAGAAAATCAATCTGAAGTTGATTGATTTTTATCGATCGACTAACAATTAATTGATAAGTGGCCATTTCCTTAAAAACTTGATTTTCCCTCCTTATCAAGAGAGTCTTTAGATAACATGAAGGCCTAATTTTTTTTATAATATGCTGAATTTCATAAAAGAAGCACACCATTATATTTTAATAATTTATTGTGCCAGCTATATTAAGTACTGACTGACTAAACAAAAAATTGTGGATTTCTCACAAATCATTGAACTTGTACATATTTATTAAATACAACAAAAGAGAAGTCTATTAGGTTGCTCAAAGGGATCTAAAAGATGAAAAGAAAAAACAAGACTAAAACAATAAAAAACAAATTGAGCTCTGTGGATAAAGTGGGTCTAACTGGACTTGTGGTTTGAACTTGCTTACTTCTGAGGCAACATAAACATCCTACTGTGTTGTCCAGAGCTCAGAAATGATGCTTGGTTCTGTTGGCTGCATTGTTACCCCCTCGGCACAGAGTAATGCTACGTTTACACCAAACTCGTGCGCCTCCAAAAATCTCAAAACGCACGCCTCCTGACGCTGGTGTCCAGTTGGAACAGACGCAGTCGATGTGCACTAAGGCGAGCGTCACGCGTGTCGGGAAAATCCTCTGTTGTTTCCTCTGCCAGTCTCTTTTTAAAAGTGGATGAAATAAAGAAAGTCGCGCTCACCAGATAATTAATTCACCAGAAAATTCAGAGGCGGTCTGCTCAGCGATTTTCACCACAGGAGCTGTGAGCTGACGAGGCTCGCTTTCAGAACTATTTTTGTCCTGAACCCAGTTTTAACACCGCGGTCAGTTTAACGAGCCGCTGACCCGCATTAGTGCTGATATCTCCAGCCAAAACACCAACTACAGATGGTTGATTTCATCTAAAAAGCTCCTGTTCGTTTGTTTAAGGTTAGTGGGCAACATTCAGGAAATCGGCACGTGGAAAAATGAGTCTCTCTAATTGGTTGATGCGGCGAATCAAGCAGCAAAAGTTCAGATTTTCCAACTCGAGCGTCGGCTGCTTTGGACATGCCGCACCCACGAAAAATGCGCAAACTGCTTCTTACTGCGCTGCTCAAAATGCGCCAGACGCGCTGTTTGACTTCTAGATGCGCATCCACCATTGACTTTGCATGTAAACCAGACGCTCCTGACGCTCAAAATGCGTTTGCTGTAAATGTAGCATCAGACCTCCAAGGCCAGGTCCACATACAAAGATCTCCTCATTATTTTGACTCAAACACACAAATAATAATAACAAAAAATACAAAACTACACCCCAACTATAAAATCTAAACATGCTAAAGGCCTGAACATCTGAACTTCCGACGCTGACTAGGCGATGCGTGGTCACGTGGTCATTCGTCATTCATTTTTACACACACCTTCATTAACCTTGAAACACAACACCAAGCTTCTGGGAAACCCCTCCTGCGGTATACGTCACTGCACGGGGTTTCTTCCTGCTGGAGTCTACAATGCCCAAAAAAATCTGAGACCCAACACCCTATGATATTTGTACACAAATCTGTCGCAGTTAAAGCTCCACAGTATTTTATCTGACAGATTCCTCCACGCACAACGTCTGTTTTATCTCCATCCATGAATTTCTGGTCGTTTGACTATCTTTATAAACATTATTCCTGGTAGCTACAACAGTCGGCATCGGAGAGTGAGTTGTTTTTTGGAAGCAAGCGGTTGAAGCAAAATGCAGCGTCCAAGTGCTTTCAGCATGAACAAACATTCCCACGAACTTCTGACCAATCACACAATAAGTTGGAGGGGGGTAAAAAGCTCTGCCGGCGGGTTGTGATAAAAGGGGCGGCCAAGTCAGTGCTGAGAGCACGGGTGATGTAATTTTCGTCATGAAACAGTGACAATCCAAGCCAGTTTTGGCAGTTTAGAGGAAGTGTGAAGTAGGCTTAATTACAAATTCAAGTTCTTTCTCTCGCTCTTGTTGTCTCCGCCACACTTAATTCAACTTTTGCATGCTTTTATTTTCTTTGTCCTGTAAATTTTTTGATGCTTGACAAATACCTTTTGGCCTCGGTCAGAAAAAAGGGGGTGGTTATATTTTTTCGTCTCAAGAGTAGAGTGAAACTGACAACAGATTTTGGTGTTTTTTCCTTGAGACTACCTGCTGTGTTTACAGCTGGCAACGCGACCCGTCGAGTCGAGTTTTTTCTCATCGTTTTAAGAAAAAAACAAAAAGGTGGTGTCTATTACTTATCATAATTCTGGTTTTACTGGGCCTATCAACACAATTTAAAAACTAGTTTAAAGTTTGAAGTCTCTACTTTTCACTCAGATTGAAAGAGAGTCGCAGAGAGGGTGGAGCTTTCCAAATAGAGTAAATGTTATTGGTTAATCGAATGGAACACATTTTAATGTAATAAACCATTAGTCTATTATTTGTTTGCATCCCTAGTAGTAACATAAAAATACAGCAACAATAGCTACAACCATCTTACTGTAGCCCACAGTTTGTTTTTTAAGTGAGAACTATTTTCTTTTATATAATTTTAAAGTGTACAAGTTTGTCGAAGGGTTGTTAAATGTGCTTTTATTTTCTTAATATAATTATTGTTAGATTTTGTTAGACACGTTGACCAGAACATGGTGTGTACTGTATATTAGCCCACAGCTGCTCTGATTTCTAGAGGTTGGCATTAACATAGACCAAGAAAACTCATATTGGTTGGCCTTTAAATATGATTATGGTTGTTAGCCTCCAATTCTGCCATTGTTGTGTGTGAGTGAGACACATTTGTGTCTCAGCTGGCCTAAAGTGTTGTAAAGTCAGTTTATGTGTATAAGAGTAAAACCTTAGTTTCCTTTCCTGTGTCTCTGTAGTTTGTGTGTGCAAAATTTATGCCCTGTAGCACACACACACAGAGACTGTCATTGCTGTGTAAATGCTTGCATTGACCGTGACTTTCGAGTATTACATAAGGAACATGGATTTCCAGCTGTCCACAGTAAAAGCCATGTAAATTCAAATGCCTAATTTTTATAGGCAGCCCGACATTGACTGAAGTGCTTGCTTGTTATATATTTGGCAAGTGCTGCAAGTCTGAAGGGAAGCTGTCAATAACAATCCCAGCTATTGATATGGCAGTGGGCAGGAGATGTTACTTGGCCCTCGACTGCAGCCTCCCTCTGATCCCGCTACATCATAATTACATTAATATTGACAGACCCTTGACAATAGTCACATTACTATTGATAGGTCGTTGTCAATACTGTGTTTCCCCAAATAAAACATATTCATTCATAACTTGTAAACTGCTCGATAAAAGGCTTTGAAAAGACTATCGGACCTGGTCGGGTTTACTCTCTCTAGAGAGAGAGAGAGATGCTGCTGTGACGAGGATTTCCACCACCTGGCAGTGTGTGTGTGTGTGTGTGTGTGTGTGTGTGCATGCACAACTATGGACAGATTGACTTAGGGTGGCATTAAAGCTCTGCATAGATCACGGCTATCCTTGTGCACGTAGTCAGACACACATACACATAATCTCCACATTTTCTTCCATCAAAGAAAAACTTTCAGATTAAGCTGAACAAACAGAGCCTGTTTATTGGTTTGCATACACACTGCAACTACCTCTCTTATTTACTTTTTAATCCACACTCCACTCTCATCACAGATGAGGTTCCAGTCACCCAACATGGCAGCATTTCAAATGCAGCTCAATAAATTTGTCATACCTGCTTACTTCAGCTTAAATTCACTTTTTTTTCATTCATTTGCTAATTCCAACTTAGTTGGTTGGTGCATCCTTGCTCTTTTTAAGTGTTTGAATGTACAGATGGTCCTGTGCACCACAATAAAGCCCAAGCATCGCCTCCAAATGCAAGGCTTTTTTTAACCTCCTTGAGAAACATCTAAAGTGACCATCATCTCTCTCTCTTTCTGTCACAACTGCCATATTTACCCGGCGGAAATCTCTTTTAAAGCCTCGTGACAAATCCTGTTCATCGGGACACAAAAGCTACTGTCAAAAAAAGGCCTCTGTGTGTCTCTCTCCCTCTTTCTATCGGTGGCCTTTTTCGTCTGTCTCTCCCTGCATTTGTTAGTCTTCCACTTCTTAAGCATTTCAATTGGGGAAAGGACAGATAAAACCAGAGAACTGTGAGCTGTTTGGAAACGTATGCAGCACAAAATGGCCCCGATGACACAATGGCAAGATCCCATATGCAGTTGAATTTATGGGGGGGGGGGGGGGGGGTAAAAATTTTTCCACATTTGGCAGCTGTTTATGGTGTACCAGAGACTGTGCCGTTAGCCTAATCCCCAGTGATGTGATTTGTACACACACCCCTATCTCCAGAGGGAGCAGGCACCAAGGGCCCCCTTGGCTTCACCTCCTATGTGAGTGTGTGTGTAGTGTGTGGGATTGTGTGTGTGTTTATACACTGGAAAAGGCATTCTAAGACCCCCTGCTCTTCCGTATGCCGTAGCTCAAAGCTTGCATTAAGGACGGGTTTTACATGTGAAAAGTGATTTCCGTTTCTATGTAAAGGAAAATAACCTTTCTAACAGGATGGGCTTCCCCTTCAAGGCCGCATTCCTCCCAGTGACAGAGTTGTCCTTTCATAGAAGTGCTTCTGTATATATTTTTGTTCATGACTAAAGTAGATCAAATGTCAAGTCGACTGTTAATAATACTGTATATTCAGTAATAATGAATCATGAGAAACAAATGCGTTTAATTACTGTGTTTAAGGGAAATTCACTCCTTTTGTTTCCACCTGATTTTCTGTATTTTCATTTTATCCAATCATGTAAAGTTGCCTTCGTTCTCATAAGAACGCAATTTTCACAAAGTTTGCTCCAGGTGTTATACATTTTAAAAGCAAAAAAAAAAAAATCTTTAAAAACTGTCTCCAACTAAACAAAGTCGAGCTACCAAAAGAGCACAGCCACTCTTTCTGTCTTTAGTGTGTATTTAATGAATCATCAAAATTCTGAAAGTATGAATAACATTTTTATGTTCTTGTTGATCTTTTAACCAACAGGTTTGGAAAAAGAAAACAACCCAAAAAGATCAGCTCCAGGTCCTCCGGACGCCCCACAGACGCCGGTGCTACGTATCAGCCAGCTGGACGCCCTTGAGCTAGACTCAACCCTTGAGCAACTGCTTTGGACACAGTTCACTCAGTGCTTTCAGAACTGTCGCCCAGGCCTCCTCACTCCTGTGGAGCCCGAACTGAAAGCTTTATTTTATTTGCTGCTGTGGAGATTCACTCTGTATTCCAACAGTGCCACGGTGGGCCAGTCTTTGCTGAGCCTGCGCTATCACAGCACCTCTACGTCGTCTCTGCAGTACAGGCCTCTATCCTCCAGGCAAAAGTTAGGACTGGCCATCCTCACTGCAGGTCCCAGTTGGCTCCAGGAACGTACACTCCGCCTCCTGCCATGCTTGGGATTGAGTTTAAGAGGAGCTGTGTCTGAAAGAGATGATAGTTTGCTCCGGCAGGGAGTCCGCAGTGTCCTGACCCTAGTTTCTGGTTTCGTAAAATTAGCAAGTCTCATCAACTTTCTTGTTTTTCTAAGGAATGGCCGTCATCCTGTTCTATCTGAAAGAATTTCAGGAGCTCAGGCAGTTTTTAGCAAACCCAATGTAGTCAGGGATGTAACCTACCAATACATGAACAGAGAACTGCTGTGGCATGGCTTTGCCGAGTTCCTCATCTTCCTGTTACCACTGATCAACACAAGAAAACTGAAAGCAGCTATGTTTTCGTTCGTGTTTGGGGGGAAAAGTTCACACGAAGAAGGAGCAAGTGAACAAAAAGAAGTGTGGAAAGAGTGTGGACTGTGCGGGGAGTGGCCTACTATGCCTCACACAGTGGGCTGCCAGCATGTTTTTTGTTATTACTGCATCAAAAGTCACAGCATTGCAGAAGCTGACCTTACCTGTCCCAAATGCGGGGCTGAAGCAGGAACACTTGAGGTGGTCAAGATGGATGTTCAGGTTGTAGACAGCTGATGATAACATTCTACTAAGCTGAAACTGTCAACTGAGAATTGACATTAGTAAACACATAAATGTTGAATTTAAATTAAATGATAAAATAATTATTTCAAGGTTTTCTTTTGTTTGCACTGTTTTGAAGGATTTAGTCATGGTTGAGTGTATGAATAAACTTTTCTGTCTTTTCTGAGCACACACTGGTCTGCTATGTTTAATGTATGTGTGCATATATTGACAGTCTTCTGTGCCCTCTGTTTCTCTGGCTGGACTTTGGATAGAACTATTTGTCTTTGGTGCACTGGACAGACTGCAGAGAACCAGAGAGAGCATATATTTGATGAGCGAATGTGTTGATTTATGCTCCAAATTGGCTCTGTGATGGTGCGTGTGTTTGTGTGTGTTTGTTGAAATGGGAATATTTGTTCTGATGAAAAATGCAGAAAGTCAGCTGAATAAATAATGGGAGGAATTCCTGATGCCTCTCATCATGACCAAATTAGCATTTGTTGTGTATTTTGTGCCTAAATTGTATTTCAACATCATTAAAATTGATAGAGTGCTACCTCTTGGGTGTTTATTTAGTTAAGTGGAGGAGAGAGCAATGAGGGAAAGTTATAACAATCAGTACACTTCTCTCTAGACAGGCCTGGTCGTTCTAACTCCCATTATCCATTTTCACAGCACCCCAACATGCTCAAGATCAAGGGGGCAGCCGGGGGCTTGGATTGACTCACACACACTTGACAGCCATCCTCTCTTTTCCCTTGGCCTTTCTCTCTTTTGCTGCCTTTCCATCTCTCTCCCTCTGTAATCTCAAGGGCCCTCACTCCTATAAGACTGTAGTAAACTGTACCAAAACCCTGGCAGTCGTCTCCTTCCTCGCAGGCGAATTACTCTCTAATCCCTGTAATGAGTCCAAAGATGCTTATTTATGCTGGAGTTAACCTCCACCAGTGAGCCCAGCCCCAGGCCAAACTCACCCCAGCTGAGTGAAGCCTTTCCTCGGCTGACAAGAGAGGAGTGGGATGGAGGGGGGGCTGTGGTTTCCCACCTCCTCATCCCACCCCTTCTACTTTTTTTTTCCCCCCGCTCTGATCACTAGTACTTAATTGCTGATTGCTAAGGCGATCAATTGGAACTGCAGGCGTGATAGAGAGCTGATTGAGGGGGGAAGCTGGTCTCAGATCTAACAGCTCAGACAGACAAACGGGATTTTTTTTTTGTTTGTTCTTTTTTTTTTCCTCGAATGAGATTAATGTATTTGTTGGTTGTAGAGGATATAATATGAAATGTTTGAGGTGTAGGAGTATTGCAAATATTACTGCATGGTTGCACTAATAGAAATGATTCTAAATTATTTATGTTACTGACCAAAATAATCTTTATTTGTCCTAGAACTTCTGCAGTTCTCTACAGTTTATGTCCTTTAGGATAAATCAAGGCCAACATCAATCAATGGTATAATTTAAAGCACCTATAGAAGTACTTAAATAGCCCCCCTATGGCTTAGAGGTGAGTGTTAAAATCCTAGATGATGATTGGGTTAACAAATGTATAAAAAAAAAACACGAGACTCATCATGTGGACTCTTAAAGGTCTCCTTTCACATCAAGGACATTTTGACTAATGAATTCAACTCTAATGCATATAAAGCCCAATACGGGAAAGACTGGTTGTCAATATTTTATGCACTACATTACATTAATGTGAGACAAGTCCCAGAAAGTGAGATTAGGGAGATGTTTGAGATTAAGGATGCATATATGATCAACCTTAATGCCTCTGGGACATGTCATTGTCTTAGCATTCAGACAGACTTAAAATCCAAACCTTTTTGCTGATATTACTCTGCAACTCTAATTGAAGTCCCCAATCCCCAGGAAAGAGAAGAGATAAAGAAGAAACACTGCATTAAAGTCTATTAATTGAGTTAGGACATGTATTAAATTAGTTGGAAGTTGGAACAGAGTTCTGGATTTAAGGAAGGTAGCTAGGGCTCAGTTAAGCCTATCTGTCTTTGGATCTTTTCTAATTCGCAGGCTCCGTGTGGAGAAGGAAAAGGAAGAAGCCCACATTCCCAGCGGCTATGCAAAGCAATCTGCACATTCACACGCAGCCATTTAGGGAGCAAATTGGCCCGGTGCCCCCTCTGACGATGGTTTTAAGAGAAAGGGAATTAGGGCGTTGAATCCCTAACTAGATCTCCTTCTTTGATGAGCCTCTTTATCCGCCTGTCCCTCAACTCCATTTCTTTGATGTGAGGCGTTGATTTTCCTGATTAAATAGTTTTTAAAGTAAAAAGCTCTTCTCTGGGCTCTGTAATACTGGGTACTTTACTGTACCTATTGTAGGTTCGTTTGTGTGCATGCATGTTGAATGGTCCATTTGTGGTCTTCTTTAATTGGAACAGAGCCCTTGGCTTGCAGATAATGGTACGGGTAGTACATGCATATTTTTCTCTTAAAAAGAATGTTATCATTAAAGCTCATGTCTGGCTTTTACCTCTTCATTTGAAATGGCTAGAAGGACCCGGATAGCCTTATGATTCACTAATGAAATTAAAGAGTGAAAACATCTGTGCCTTTTCCCTTCAACAAAATTCCATCCCTGATCCTTCTGCTGATGGTGTGCGCTTTTACCTATTTTCAACAGGTAAGGGAATTACATCCCTCTTGTACTGGAGATCCATTTCCAACAGCTGACATCGCTTTTAAAGACTGAATGACATTGTTTTCGTGCCAAGAAAAGATTAAACAAAAAGCGCTCTATTTATTTGTTGACATCTACCGTATTTTTTGACACCTGTTTATCTTTCTTTCGTGGCACGTCCAATACATCAATAGAAGTTGTAAGCATCTCATATTTCAACCTATTCAATAAAAGACATGCCAAACACAAAACACCAAAATTCCTCCAAGGTAGTCAAATCCTAGGTGTGTTGAAGTTCAGGGCTGCAGTCGCTGCTGGTACCTGTGTTATGAGACTTCTTTCAACACCTGCCGGGCCTTGGATACCACTGGGCCCAATTATCTTACTCTGCCTCTGCTTTTTAACCACCTCTTCAGTCTAGCAGGTCAGGGGGACAATCAATCACTTCTAAAATAAGGAAGTAATTTCCTGAGCTTTTATCATGGTGTTTAGTTTGTGTCTGGTTGCATTTCACACAAGAAAGGAGCATCCATGGTTTGGGAATACATGGGATTTGGCCTTTTCTTTTCTGTTCTCATGTCCCAAGATAATTTGGCTGGGTTTTATTATTACATGTCCAACACAACATGGCCTTGATCTACAAATACAAAGATCATGAACTCCTTTTGAAAACTTCTATTGCAAGTCGATAAAAGATGGGCTTTCCTTTAAAAGCTGTATTGTCTTACATCAAGCATCGCTGACAATTTGTAGCCAAAGTCAGAACTGAAGTGGGTGAATATATGTATTTTTATACATTAAAAAAATCTCTCTGTTTTACATAATTCTAACTGCCAAAACATTTCATTTTCCCAAAAACTACTCAAGAAAAATAGCAAATACTTTGATATTTTGCATGTTCCTCTTCGGCCCAAGACAAAAGATGTGGAAGCGCTGTTTCTGCTGTGTTCTCTGATTGGATGAGCAAAGATAGGAGTAGCAAGGGGATTGGATAAACAAGATTCCAGAGGGCATCATGGGGGGATTATGCACAGGCGTGTTGTTTGCACCTGTGGTAACCTCTGGCAAAGCCAAGACTGTTTATGTTTGTGTGTTTGCACGTACATCCCCCCGGTCTGTGCGTGAGTTCAGCCTCTTCTTACTGATGTCTAGAACAGACTAAATGAGTAATAATCTATGTACATCCCTCCAGATGGCCCAGTGAATTTCCTGTGGCTTAAGGCGCCAGCTGAGTCCTTTGAAAGTTTTGATAACTTCTGCGAATGTGATTGAGCCTCTGCTTGTTCAGGAATGTGGTAAAGGATGCAATGTGCTCATTTCTGTTTCCCCTAAAAGAGATGAAACAGCAGACGTGCACAAGCCTTGGTGCTAGAGCACCTATGGACACAAACCTGCCAGAATAGTCACAATATTAAACATTACTGCAACAGTTTAAATACAAACAAATGACATGAAAATCCAACAAAGTATTTTGCAGATCATTTTAATCATTCAATTATTCTGCTGACTCTGTTTGAAATTGATTTAGTTAGAAGAAATAAAGAAAAGTTAATCGTGGAATAAAATAAAAGGTGTAGGTAAAAAAGAGACAGGAATACAGCTGATTTTTTTTCTCAATAGTTGTCAGTCAATGCTTTAACTGAGCCTACAATACACCCAAGTAACCAAATACAAGCAGGAACATAAAGCGTCATAGATATTTGATAATGTTCTGCCAATCTGAGCAACACCACTCAAGCTTACTGACAAACCTGAGTTTTTCACATCTCAGGTTAAACAAGTCAAAATGCAACAATTGCCACAAATAAAACAACTTTCAGAAATGCGGCCCCATGCAAGCAAAAACATAAATCATTTTACATTTTAATCTGGAGAAGAACATAAGATACATTTTTTTAATTTCCTATGTAAAACAACGTGCATAAATGACAACCGCAGGTAAACTAACTCAGTTAAGTAAGAAAAAATGGATTTGTGATAATAAATAATCATTGTCAGATCACAAGATAAAAAGTCGACAAGTTTAGTTTTTGGATAATTCTGTTTATCTCATTT
>JARVJO010000165.1:17914238-18006412 GCA_031762555.1 Cynodonichthys magdalenae | reverse complement strand
TGTGATATAAGGTTGTTTGTTAGAAGCATTTCTGAAATTGATTTATTTATTATTTAAATTTGTTAATTGTCTGAAATGAAAAATTCATTCATTCATTCAAAAAATGGATTTGTGCTTTGGAATTTCCCGTTCGCTGGTACAAAATAACTAACAAAAAATAAAAAAAGTGGGTGATATACATATATGTCTGTCAAAGAATCACTGCGAGTCTCGACTCCTTCAGATCAGCGAGATGCACACGTCAACCTGCTCAGTCCAACAGAGACACAAAGACACGAGAATCAAAATCACAAAGGGATGTGTGCAATAGTTTTTTTTTTCTTTCTGCATAAAATACTGTACATTAAAAAAAAATTCACAAACACACAAATGTGAGCGGAGTTCAATTTTTAGACCTGAAAAACTCACTCAAAGATCAGTTGTCTGTCTACATGAGATGTAAACTTATAGTAGGGACTCAGTATGTGTGTGTGTTCTTTTGTTTTGTGTGTAGTGGGGGTGTTTTTCAGAATGTTTCTCAGTTGTGTTTAAAATTATCTATCATTTTTATTCAGTGCAGAATGTCTTGTGTTTCACATAAAGCTCAATAAGCTGTTTCATCTGGGACTGTGTTCACTAAATTACCCACTTATATTCTTTTTATAGATTTTAGAATAGTTTGTACATGTCATTATTAATTCTTTAGAAGAATTATCAAGAATATTAAATAGAATGAACAAAACAATAAAAAAAATATTTTGCATGTGGGACAGTTCCTCATACTATTAGACAATGTCTTTTATTTCTTTTCAAGAATAAGACGTTTGTGGTTTGGCGTGAGAACAGTATTCCCTTTTGGGAAGTAATGCTAGACAGCTTAATACCTCAACAAATTTTTTATATATTTTTTTAAAATGCATAAATTGGTTTTCCAGATTATCTGAAATTCCAACTAAGTATCCACTCGCTAACATTTATATGCTCTCTTCACAAACACGTTAGACTTTTCTTTGTTGGGCCCCCTTATTGACACTCTGGGCTCGTTGTCAAGTATAATGTTCTCAAGTATTTGTGCTTGGCTTCAGAGCCAAGCTGCTGGAGTCCCTTTTTGCCCCATCCACAAAGGCCGGCGCAGCATTCAGAAGTCATATCTCTCCTTGTCTATCTCGGAGCTTGGCGTGTTTTCCCTTAAAGTCAAATTAAAAAGGTATGCCAGAAAAGAGAGCGTATGTGCAATTCAGAACACATTTTTCTATCAGACAGGAGATATATTGCCGACTAAGTATTGTCAGATGTTGGCAAATTCCACATATTTTTCATATCCGGCCCCTTGAAACCTGGGGCTGCTTCAAGACTCAAGGCACATCATCGAGAAAGACTCTGTTTGACCTTAGGAGCACAAACAGAAATGAACCAAATATTCACACGGTTTGGTGTGAAAATATTTTCTGATTTAAATGCAATATCACCGACTATAAATCATTTAAGGATTCATTTGGAAATCATTTGAAAAACACATTTATTTGGAAGGCGGGTGTTCATCAATAAACGTAGCTCCTGTGCAAAGTTTCTTTTATATATTCATGCATTTAGTTGATTCAGTTATTCATGTATTCACTCATTCACAAGGCCCAGTCAGTGGCTACACGTCTGGCCCTGTGTGTGTGTTTATGCATGTATGTGTGTGTGTGACCTGCGGCGCAGCCCTGCTATTCTGCGGGCTAGTGCTGTTCCCCAGGGGGCTCTCATCTTTTACTGAGCCCTGACAGAGGATGGAGGCTGGGAGAGGGGTCCGCTGCATTAAAAAGCCTTTACCTAGCTCTGATTTATCACCCCTGCCTCGCACGCACACACACACAAACCCGCTTACCAACCCCACGCCATCTCACCATTCTTCGCCGTGGCTCAACTGTACACTCTATCAAAAACAGAGACATACAGATGCATGTGCAGTCACACGCACACATTCACACACCATCAAGCACATACTCATTCCATCATAAGATGGCTGCCAAGGAGAAAAAAGTGAGGGTGCAAGGCGGTGCACTGCACAGCAGTGGTGATTTTGCATTTTAATAGAGCCCCTCCTCTCCCACTCTCCGCTCGGTTGGTAATTCTGGTGAGTCGCAGGCTGCAGGCAGCAAGCCATCAGCCACCTCACCACAGGAAGACAGAGTGACACAATTACAGGGCAGCATTTCCTGGGTACATCACCTGCAAACGGCTACACGCGGATGTGACTGCCACCGAGGAGGCAAGGGCAGGGAGCAAGGAGAGATGGGTATTTGTTTGTGTTTGCGCTGCTGGAGGAAGCAAATTGTCATTATGCCACAAAAAAAAAAAAAGAGGATAGAGTTCTACAGAACAGGCAAATGTTACACACCTGTAATTTTACATTAATGCAAGAACATCCCTAATCAAAGCCACAGTCATACATTTACAACTGCGATAAAGAACTCTGTAAATGTGTCACAACAAACACAAAGCCTTATATGCAGTTAACAGCAGATCCAGAAAAACACAAGACTTTGTCCTTGAGAGACTCCAGGACTGCATAATCATATTCAGTCATTCATTCATACATATTGTGGAATACATTTGTTCCATATCTCTGCTTGAGTTATTGCATGAAGGCTGATAAAAACTTCAGCCAAAAAAAAAAAAAAAACAAAGACACACGGAATACATTTGAAGTTGCATCTTTAGCATTGCTGAGTTTTGTCTTTGTGATTTTTATTCAGCGTTTTCTTTTTCTCCTTGTTACCCAAAGTGAAGTCTTTGATCCTTTTTTTTTTATGTTTCCAGCACAGAACAATGGCGTCACATTTGGCCCTGACCAACAAGGCAGTTTTTTTTTTTCTATTCTCAATAATGGGATCAGATCCATAAAGAACTGCTTTCAAGAAATACAATATTTCAAATGCAAATCAAATTTTTTTTGTTAAAAAGAGCAGATTTGTCGTTTTTGTTGTTGTTTTCTGTTGTTTTTAACTGAAATTATTATTTATCATGTGTTTTGTACTTCAATCTGCAGCACATAAAAATTCATTCTGCCTCAACACAAACAATTTCCGTGTCCTCAGCGCTAAAAGACACAACGTCTCCGACAAGGGCAACAATCAGAGCTGTATCTAAAATACTCGAGGCAATAAAAAAAGCTGTGACGAGGGAAGAAAAAAGAACTGAGAACAATAAAAGTCAAGTCTTTTATTAAAAAATGTCTTTTTTTTTTTTTGGCAAATGCCTGTATATTTATGTAAACACTGAATGATCAGATATTTTTCTGTCTCAGATCTGGTGTCATTTTTTGAGAAAACATGGCACAAAATGTAATCATTTTTTAAAATAATATACCTAAAAATACATTATTTCAATAATGTTTTAAAAACTGTAACAGTTTGTATAACTAACATACATTTTTAAGCAAATTTTTCTGTTGTCGTGGTTTCTGCTCATGAATCATATTTGAGTTTGCGTTGAGCTGCTGGTCTTTATTCTGATATGATTAACAGATGTTTTTTATTTATGTGCTTGTACGTGAATGTGCCTGGTTTACGGTGTATATAAAGCCATTTGCTTTTGAAAACAGTCGGGTTTTCTTGCTAATCTTTGTGTTTGTGTGTTTCAGTAATTTTGTGTGCTGAGGAAATAGAGGTTGAGAGGAAGGCTGCTCCAAAACCATAATTCATTGTTGGTCATGCTACAATCTAGATTACATCTCTTGCAGTTTAAAAGTGTATTTTCCCATAAACAGCAATCTACAGCACATAAAAATTCATTCTGCCTCAGCATAAACAACCTCCTTGTCCTCTCACCCTTGCATATGTGTGAGTGTGTGAGTGTATCCATGTTTTTTTTATCCGTGTGGCATAAACAATCCCCTACACTCCCGTCAGGAACACAGAGTGATCCATTAGTTTCTCCACAGAAAACCAATTTCAGTGGAGATGTTCAGTTTTTCTCAGACACATACCACCTATTGTAGAAAAAAAAAAGGGACACACCCATGCACGGAATTGAAGGAGATAAAGAAAACTGAAAAAGGGATGGCAAAGAACTGTGAAAGCAAAGACAGAGACACGGGGAAAGAAAACCATGATTGTTGTTTTTCTTTCAGCTGCTCCCTTCTTCAGGGGATGCAAACTTGTTTGAAAGATTTGGCTGCCCTTAATGACGCAACCTGGACTCAAACCTGCAACCTGATCACTGAGTTATCACAGCTTTTGATTTCACCTTTCCCTCTGAGACTATAAAAGCCACGTATGTGTCTCCTACAAGCAGATGCACATCATGTAGGCTTTATATGACTGCTCCAAAAAGAAAATGACTCAGTTTCACCTACTAAACCATTGTGCTATATTGGTCAAAGCTAATGACGATGAGCAACTCGTGGGGGAGGAGAAATTTCTAGCTCATGCTTGTTAATGCTCGAAGTGTGGAATTATAAACGAGAAGCAACTGCCACGGCCCAGTTCTGCTTTGCTGAAGCGGATGGATGACAACATAATTACAGAGAGTCCTCTTGTGACACGTGATTAAACAAACATTGTATGTCATCTCCTCCTAAGGTCCCCCGTTTCTGGCATCTTTTGTTTCCGTGCATGTGTTTCCAGAAAAGAGGATGTTTGCATGTGCTCATGGGACAGACAAGGGAGGTGAGTCCAAGCAAGTGCACATGTGGGCACACACAGATGTCATCAGATTTAAGTAAGCCAAACAAGAAATGGACAACAGGCTAATGCATCTTTGAAGTAATGGGCCTAAGTTGAAACAAGATGAGAAAGGCCTTCATTTTAGAGGAGCCGCATTGCCACTAATGACTAGAGGGCCTCTGACTGCCATCTCAGCCTATTTAAAGTTGGACATGGCTCATCTATGTTTTTAAAGATGAATGCAAATTAAAAAGCATTAGGCTACGTTCATTTGCGGTCTTTGGCATGTAGGCCACTTTTGGTCCGAGGGCCACTTAAAGCTGCCTTATTTCTTCAAATGACCTTGAAATCAAAGAAAGAGCAAGTTTTAATGATTTAGAGAGCTCTTAAAGACTCAAAAGGAAACGCAACACAGGGTCTCATTAAAATTTTCATTTAAACATTAAAAAAGCTTTTTGTTACAAATGTTCTTGCCAGGAAGCTGAGTTGATTTTCAAAGAGGGCCTTAATAATGCCCAGCATCTGAGCCAATTTCATGTAAACGCATTTCCTCATATGTGTAGTAGTGAATTCATAAATAAGGCAAGCTTATTTGGCCTTTATTTTTCTTTTTTTTTTTTTGGAAACTTAACCCAGAGTGTGGAGCTTTTTAATCCAGAAAGAGGCCTGTGAATGCACAGTATCACTTTATATTAGGTCCTCACTTTCCCTCTGCGGATGGTCCGATTTCAGTTTGTGAGAGTAAAAATGTCTGCACGTGTACAAAAACTGAGATATATTTTATCACCTCCTAAAATTTGCTCAATGCCTCCACTACTGGTCCCTTATTTCCCCATCGACTCAGTGTGTAGCATTAAAGCCTAGCTGGAGCAGCGCAGCAATCTGTAAAATGTAAAGTGATATTTCAGACCTTTACTTGTCAATTTCTGTTGCTGTGATATCGTCCAGAGATTGTATAAAAATGCTGCAGCTCTCCAAAGTTCAATACGTGTTAATGTTCACATTATGGGTTGATTTGACTGCGGAGGAAAATTGACTGTAACACTATCAGTTTGTTACAGGTGTTAAGTGTTGGAAAACGACTGAAAGAGGAGAGTGTGTCACATATTTTTATTCTGTGTTTGGCATGTGGATCCGGGTCTTAACTTCACCTCTCATGTGTTTCGTTATTTACAGCTCTGACAAGGAAAAAAAAAAAAGAAAAAAAAAAGCCTTGAACTGTTCAGCAAACTACACAGCACCCTTTGTGTCACAGGCAAAACAGGAAATCAGGCTTTTGTCCGCTCGAGATGGCATCAAAAACACCTTGTTTCATCTGTCTTAAGCAATCCCATCTTGACGCCTTCACGCGTCCCCAAGTGGGGCTGTGCCGCTCCTCAGAACAGATTGGGAAACAGCACGATGTGGCGGGGAAATCCCAGCGGGCTGCCATAACATGCTCGTTTGCCAACGCACCTCAGTTGCACTGAGCCCATGTTTGATTTTTCTCAGGTTGCCCCTCCTTTTTCTTTTTTTCCTGCTCTCACTCTCATTTTACTTCTATCACTTGCTCCTTTTGCTGTCTATATCATCGACTTTCTTTCTATCTTTCTTTCTTTCTTTCTTTCTTTCTCCTTGTCCCTGACACTCTGTCTCTGTCAACCTGTTGGCTTGTCTGTACGTCTCTTTTTTTACTTTTTCTCTTGGGCCTTTCTTCCTTTTCCCTCTCACACCTCCGCCTTCTTCTCTTTCACTTTAAAATATGTGTTAGTTGGCTTTGTATCTTGTGGAAATGCCAGCAGTGATTGTATCCTTCATCCACAAGGCAATAATAGGGCAGGTATACTCGCTCTGCCTCCATTTTCCTCACCTTCTTGCTTTCTTTTTGTACTTCAGAAATGAGGCAGTGCGACAGTAAACATTTAAGGCAGGATGGCCAAAAGCAAGATATATTGAGAGAAGAAAAGATTAGATTACTTTTTAAGACATTGGTTTGACGTTTGCCTCAAAGAATAGACCACAGATTGTATTCATTTCCCATTTTAAACAATGTATCGCTGCAACAATTGTGCCTTTGTAGACCTTATTGCCATTGACTAAACCAACTGCACAAACAATATTCAGAACTTTATTTACTAAAAAACTCCTGGCCAATTCCCTCTTGTGGGTAAAACATAATAAAGTTTTGCAGAATCATAAAGGATAAGCTGAAAAGTTGCATTACATCTGTTTACCCCTCCAAAATATCACAGGTTCTCTTTTGGTGCATACTCCCAAACACAGCTAGTAATAAATAATGAGATTTCATGTTGAGTATTTGTGCACGGGGGACAATGGTTTCCTGATTTCTCAGGTGTAATACTTGGATGAATCGCAGGTGGAGGAGAAATTGTGTGGTTGATGGAACCCAGGTGCAGGAGTTATTTTCAGTCTATGCCGTTAATCACTGACTTGACGCTGAAGTATGGCTTGCATTTTAGTGGTTTTAATATAGTGTTCCCTTGGCTGCATAAACATGGGTAGGAAAATAGCAATAATAAGGGCAAAGTCAAGAGACAATGAGAATGTTACATGTAAATATGTGCTCTATTTTAGCTGCAAACTGCGCTCAAAGTACGGAACAAAAGAACACGGCTGTCTGCAAAGATTTCATTATTTCACTTGCTGCACAGCAATCAGGGATTTGATGTTGGATCTAACTTATAACTAAGGCCACAAATTAGCATTTTTGTATCCATTTATTTAGTTATTACTGTTACAGAACAAAACATAAAGTCATGGAACATGTTTTTTTGTTTTATCATTATTGATTTAACTTCCACTGTGATATGTGAACATATTAAACAAACACAATACTGTGTATGAGCTCTAAAACACGCCCCATCTTCATTCATATACATTTTGTTATGATCCGTTTAGAAGTCAAAAAGTCACAATGGTGTACATTTGAAACAGACTGTCTAAATATCTGATTATAAGCTGTTTATCCTTGTTAAATGATGACAGCGTAGTTATGCCAATACGCAAGCGGCCTCAGATGTGATGTTGGTCAATATCTATTGACAGACAAATCATTGTTGTTGTTTTTTCTTGTCGTCATTGTCCAGACCCAATGCATGAGGGGCTAAACTGGGAGTGAATGTGATTGGATTTTCAGTCTCCATCATTAAATTCCCATGCGGGGAATACTAATTCCAGTATTTAGTGCGGTGATGCTAGGGCTTGCTTTCATCTTAAACTGATTCCAGTCTAATTAGATTGGGCATGTGGGGGGTGGTGGATGTATCCGTCTGAACTAATCCCTGCCTCTCTGTCCCAAACATTGTATTATCCAGAGAAAATCCATTGGCTCCAGGCTATTCAAAGCCAGATCTGCCTCCACTGCAGGCTCTGTACTGTATCATCTGGAAAGCTGTTCCTAGGAAGCTGCACTGTACGGCGAGGGTGGAACCTAATGGTCATAAGTGATGTATGGGTTGCAGAAAACGCCATTTAGAATTTACAGTAAACCTCTTATCGTGTATTCAGGGCAAGATCGCTCACTGCTTTGGCCTCTTTAGCAAAGCTGTGTCTAAACTATAAAATGTGTTTTTTTATATGGTGTTGCATCATGATCAAATTAAACTGTCTTAAAATAAATGTAAATTAAAATTTTGCATTAAGGTCTTAATTATTTTTATGTGGCCTCAAGATAAGCAGTTTATACCCTCAGGAACTAAAACAGCACCTGAGCAATCACCCTCATGAAGAACATGGTAAAAAAATGTTGCAAAGAGGTCCTTCTTCTGGGAGCTGAGAAGGCCGAAAAAAATAAAAAAGTAAAAATGAAAGGCCTTCAGCCATTGTTCTCTACAAAGGTCAATCGCAATTCAATTCCATAATATGGAAGGGGGGTGGGCTAACGCAGAAAGTGCCAGCATTTTAAGGGTGAGCAACAGGAAAGGGCCATTCAGCAGAACAGTTGCACCCTGTGTGTCAGGCACATTCGTCAAGGGCGAGGGGTGAAATCAGAAGAGTGGAGAAAAGTGCTGTTTTTGAAGCTTTTACATGTGGCCAAACTATAAAGACCACGACTGATTCAGAGAGAAAAGATCCTCATCCCCTCTTTTATTTTTGTTGCCCTTGTGAAATTTCATTAGGTGGATTTAACAACTTGTGAATGTCGGCTCTCTCCATGACCCTGACACTGGTGGCGGACGTGTCTCACTGGCAGGGTGTGATATATTGTGTTAAGGTGTTCCTGAGGTGCAATTTTTAATGTGACAGCCTGCGTTGACCTCACATCTAAAAATTCACCCTCTTGTCTGACACTCGCATCCATTTTGCCTCTTAATAGAATTCTGAAAGCAAAACACAGAATCAAGAAAAAAAAACATTTCTTATATCTCATCTATCAAATGGAAAATCAAGAGTAAAAGAAATATAAAGCATTTATAACCTGATATTTATATTTTCTTGTAAATAAAAAGACAAAGGCAGACTTTCTCAAAATATTCAAAGAGGTCTTAGTATTGGTTCCACTGACTTAATGATAGATTGTGAAGTTTTTTTTTCTTTTAACACTGGCTGCTTCTGTAATATTTTTCAGGAATATTACCTGACAACTGTTAGAATATCATTTTGCAAAAAGGGAATCATCATCATTTACTCGGACTGGAAGCTCAGAAGCCTGATAGCTAAAGGCGTTGCTTCATTTTGGATGTGATAATTTAAAGAACGAGTAAAACTTTGCTCTAGGAGTACCTTGACTGGTGATAGAGAGAAAAAATATTTTATTGTAGAGTGGCCATTCAGACTTTATTTCTAATAAATATGATTTCAGTCCAATTCTAAATTTTACAAGAATTCAGTGTAGGAATCCTGACACAGGAGAAATGCAATCTCGTGTTGCAGTCGCAGTCAGGACTTGTGTTTTGAACCAGCTGTATGGTTTTGATGGAACTAATTGGACACCAGACTCGACCAGGAAAAAAAAAAAGCAAAAACAACTCAAAACTATTCCTCAAGTATGTTTAAATGGTAGGACTGAAAACTTGCGAAAAAGCAATCACAGTTCAAAGAAAACCTTTTAAGGACCTTCAGCTTGGGGAAAAAAATAAATAACTCAAGACCACTTTAAAATGACTGAAAGTAAATCTAATCAAATGTAGGGAAAATATTTGGATGACAGAAATGTTCAACTTTTCCAAAATAAATTGACAAATGATATTTGTTGAGACCAGACTGGTTTGCAGATACAGTTTTTAATGTATCACAACAATGAGCAACAAACATACTTGATGAACTATTTCCAGAAGTTGTTCAAATACCATCTACAATAAACGTCATTTCAACTATGACAACAGGTCTGTGACAAAATAAAAAAAAGTTTCAAAACCATGTTATTACCGTGATACGGTACAGTTGAGACCTCAAACAGTACAGTAACAAAAACTAATGCGACTACTCTCTATATATAAAACATCAATAACATTTTTGGTTTAGTTTATTTAAAGTTTTAGCCATAGGGGCTTCTTCTTATTAAAACCTCAGGGTGCATTTCCTATGTAACCCAGATGTTGTAGAGTACATATTGTGTAGGATATGATTGCGCCATGAAAATCCCTTTGACATCCAGAAGAGCAATTCCAATATCAACCTTTTGAAGGCTGTCCCGATAAACATGACACAATCCATCCAGTTCTTTTTTTTTTTAAGTTCGTTTTTTTTTTTTTTCTTTTTGGCTGCTGTGCAGTTGCAATATATATGTACAGTTATATTGTTGGACCATCCTTTTAATTGGTTTTGTAGCTTTTACCAGTCCTTTGTGTGGGAAGTGTCCTGTCTGAGGCCAGCATCTTAGCACATGACGCTAGCTGACAGTTCAGTCTTATAATGCTGAGCCACAAAGTGGGGAAAGGCAAAAAGCCAGAGTTGTGAAAGCCTTTGGAATTAGGACAGTTGCTTATGTTTGTACAATGGCAGAATTGCACCTTGGGAGGCCAGGATGTCTCACATGAAACACAATCAAAAAGTGTCTTCAGGAATAAAGTAAATGTAAAATACTAAAAATCTAAGTAATGACATTAAAAAGCTCACACAAAATTAAAAACAAATGTTTTGCTTAAAAACTTTGAAATTAAAAACACCTTTACAATTATAAAACATTAAAAGAAATGTCAATTGATTTTATTGTTTGAAACAATAACTAAGCATGATTTGATTTAACCTGTCAAACAGTTGCATTACATGCTACTTGCTCATTTCAGAATAGGAAATACCAAAAGCAATACATTTTTGCATTTCTTCATAATAATAAATTTGTACCATGCACAGCCAACTACGAATATGTACAACAGCTCAGCTTTCTTTGTTCACAAGCCTTTTTCTTTCATACAAATAGCCTTTCTGTTACTTTGGAATGAATTACACTGGTTACCAAACTAGAAAGTGATTTGTAAAAATTGAACACCCTTTGAAAGCTTTCACATTCTTAGTTCCACAAAAAAAAAAAAGAAAAAGAAAGAAAAGAAGCTAAAGCAAATAATAATTCAGTATTTTGTCTGGTTGAAATTGAGAAAATTTATGGCAACTAAATTAACATTACACAGTAGCAGCAAATGTTGTAAGGTAATACTCTGCAATGTTGAAATCGCTGAACGTGGGAAAAAAATAAAATCTAA
The DNA here is from genome assembly GCA_031762555.1 of Cynodonichthys magdalenae. NCBI lineage: Eukaryota > Metazoa > Chordata > Actinopteri > Cyprinodontiformes > Rivulidae > Cynodonichthys > Cynodonichthys magdalenae. The sequence continues at coordinate 17,995,140 of JARVJO010000165.1, read as the reverse complement.
CGTGTTTGACTGTGGAAAATCAGAAGTGCCAAAAACTTAAGAGGATGTTAACCTATGCACTAAATGTCTGCTTTTAGGTTTAACACTGTTTTAAATCCTGCAAGTACAAACAAATAAAAAAGTGTTAATGGTAATATTAAACACAAAAGCTGTTGTCCCCCTCTTAAAGCAGCGTATTTGCCAACGCATAGCAAATGAATAAATCTTTTTTTAACATTGTGACCAACTTGTACCTTAACAGTTTCAAGTATACAGTACTGCTTTCTTTGATGCACCAATTGTTAAATAGGTCTTTAGATCCTGTAACAAACATGGACCAATATGCTGCTGCAACAGACACAAATAATAATTAAAACACATACATACTTACATACATACATACATACAAACAGAAAAAAAAATCTATTAAATTAACAAATGGCCTACTCAAATAATAAAGAGACAAATAAAAACAAATTAAGTGCACTATAGTTCAGACACAAGCGGGTACCATAACAGTACAGCAATTCACAAATGAAAAATGTTATATTCACATAATCCGAGAGAGTCTATCAAAACTAGAGTTATTACCTCTTCAGAAAAGGGTGTGAGCAGAGGTAAAAGTGAGAAGGTAAGAGTTGGCACAGATTAGTATACTACAAGAAAAAATGGGGGTGGGAAATAGATACAGCTTGTTGTAAAACAAACTGGCAAACACAGGGGCATCATACACAATTACTTCACCATTCTAAATTCCCTCAGTGGCAAAACCATACTGTCTTTGTAGGGCAAAACTAAAATAATATGCACATTGTCCATTGTAACAGTAATATTGTCTCTTGGTACTCTATACACATCAAGGAAATGCGTCCGATAAAGCTTGACATGTTTTGGTTATAAGCCAAGTGTACCCAGGCTTGGTGCTGCTTTAACAAATGAGAAATGTTATGTTCTGACCTGAGAATTTAAAGCTACTGAATTACACCTATCTAAACTAAGAGAGATTCTCTTTGAGGGTTCTGGATCGTCATCCCATACAGTACATGCTAGCATTTGGAAAACAATCCAGCTGAGGTGCAATTTACTATCGTGAGAGTTTTTGGCTTGAAACAAGTTCCGCAAGGGAACTTGTGAGATTTTTTCCTACTCCATGTTTTTGTATACAATATAAGCTCAGTCAAGCATTTGCAACAGTTCTGTCCATAACAAAAATCAATCAATATCTTGCCAGCATATCAATATGGGAAAAACAATCCTGAGTCAATCATTTGGTACTGTAATTTTTTTTGGGTTAAGAGAAACTTTGGAACTGCAGTTTAAAAAGTCTTATTTTTTTCTTTAAGCAAGGGATCCTTTTGTCACACCTACACACTGAACATATCCATTCTGATACTACTGAAGCTCGCGTCTAGGCCAGAGGCCGTCTTAGCCTTGACTTCCAACGCATTATCTAAGTCATCCAGCTTCTGGCTTAGCTCATTGTCAGACTCATCTGAACAACTCTCGGCGGGTAGTGAGGTTGGAACCCCTGAGGTGCTGCAGGAAGTTGAGGTAACCGTTGAGGGTGAGGAGAGGGGAGGAGGGGGGGAGGCAGACGGGGAAGAGGAAGCAGCTTTCCGGGCTGTGGTGGCCTGGAACAGGACATTTGGCCAGGACTTCATGGACAAGCGAGAGAGATGAGGAAAGGTGTTATTAGAAGAAGCTGCAGACTGCGAGGTAGATGTGGTGTTAGGAGTAGGGGAGCAAACAGAGTGAGGTAATAATCTAGTATGCTCTTTGGCATTTCTCATTGCTTGTTTGATTGTTTTCTTTTTGTGCAAGCTCGACTGAAGGTGTTGGCCAAGTGCTTCATTCCCATTAACAACCACATTGCAGGCAACACAAGTGTAGTTGCTCACTGCTTTTCGAAGCACTGTTTCTTGCGGGTCAGTAAAATGATGTCCGAAGTAACAGAAAGACTTCTGATGACGTACCACTGAATCTTCATCAGCAAAAATCATCTGGCACTTCCTGCATATAAATTCATGCTTGACAGATGGTACAATAAAAGCATCTGGAAAATCCATGGTACTTTTGGTTTCTGTTTTCAGTTCTTCTTTTGTGCTTTCTGTTGAAGAGCCTTTGTTGTTGCCATCCTTAGCTTCTATAGCTTCTTTTGGTTTGAAGGAGTTGGTTGTAGTCCTCTGTATGCTCTGAGGTGTCTTCACGGGGTTTGGTCTCTTCTGCTGCTGCTGCTCGAGTTGTTTCTGCTGCTGCTCAAGCTGTTTCTGCTGCTGCTGCTGTTGCTTTTGCAGTGAATCCTGGAGGGACTGGTGGTACTGCTGGTATTGTTGCAGAAGAGCAGTTGGGGAGAGACCAGCAGCCATGGCAGCTTGTGGAACTGCTGCTGGGCCATATGGAAACAGGCTCTCCAACCCACACAATGGTGGAAAATAGCCTCCCGTCTGAACCCCTCTAGGAAGCTGTGGAGAAAAGCAATTGGGGAATCCAGGGAGAAAATAGGGCAAGAACTGTCCCCCTAGAAAAGAGCTGGGATCACCTGCAGCAAGAGCATTCTGAAGTGCTTGAAGCTGTGAAGCATCCAGGGTAGTCTCACTTCCTGGTTTCCCTGGCGCTTGACACTGTTTTTCTCTTGTTTTGGCCACGCTGGGGGTGTCTGGGCGTGAGCTGCTCCCATTCTCTCTGTCCTTTACCTTCATTTGAAGTGCCTTGTCTCCTGGTTTCTTGACGCTGTCTCTCTCTGAGTCGTTGCCTTGCTGCTCTGTATGGTTTACTGTTGCCAAAGGTGTGGAGGGAACAGGAGGAGGAAGAGGAGGTGGAGGAGGAGGAGGAGTCTGCAGAATGGTCTTGGTTGGGGTAGTGCTGAGAGACATGGCAGGAGAGGGGGTGGCTGGTGTAGGGAACCCAAGCATGCCCGCACCAGGAGACGCTAAAGCTGAAATACAGTGGTATATAAATATGGAAATATTCAATATTTAAATAGTCAAACCCAAATCACTATGGAAATTTATTTGTATAAGACAAATATATAACTGGCTGAGTTTTTAACTTTCTTGTTAGAGTTTTGTTATGGATCAAAACTGTCACATGCGCTTTAAAATTAATGTATATTTTAGAATATTTAAAATATAAAAATAAACCTAAAATAGAGGGAAACAACGAAAAACAAAATACATCACTTAGATAATTTGGCAAAAATGTTTCTACTTTTGCAATTAGCTGTTCAACTTTGAAGCTGACATTATGCATGCATTTACTACAACCATTCTTTAAAAATATTACATCAGTTTCAAAAATATTTTTTTGAAAAAACATTGTAAGACAGAGTAACAATATTATAAAATAAAACCATGGACAAAATTCAGTTCATAAAGCTTCTAGTTTTTTTTTTTTTTTAATATATCGTTTGTCATACTAACTCACCAGGTGTATTGGGTGGGAAAACAGGAAGAGATGATGGTCCGTTTACTCCAGGTAGCAACACTGGTGGGAGGCCAGATAACCCTGGGTAGCCTGAGGGCAGGCTGAGTCCGTGAAGTGCACTGTTGTTATCTACTGCAGTCTGTTGCTGCTGGCTAGGCAGACTGAGTCCCTCACCAGCCTTTTTCATACGATCTAGCTCTTGCTGGGCCATCAGCTGACGGACAGTGGTTGGTGCTAGGTAGTCCTTTTCTCTATCCACCTGGTTTCCTAAAGTTTCTTGCACTTTTGCAATGTGCTGCTTGGAGAAGATGTGGTCTCTAACAGACATGCGGGCAGTGTATTTTACACCACAAAGCATACACTCAGCTCTGGGTCCCTCTGGTGAACCTTGACTTATCATGAATGGCTTTCCAATGTTAATCTTGAATTTCTTTTCTTTAGCACGGGCATTCTGGAACCACACCTGGACAACACGTTTTGGAAGTCCAATCTCATTGCCCAGCATCTCACACTCTTGCATTGTAGGAGTGCGATAGTCACTAAAACAGGCTTTAAGTACTTTGAGCTGAAGGTTACTCATCTGGGTCCTGAATCGTTTGTGGCCTAGCCGCTCCCCACCATTGTTAAGTTTTCCAGATTTACTGAAAGGATTGCCTGACCCAAAAGGACTAGGAGAACTTGGATCAGCAAGGCTTGATGATTCACTCCTGTCATTGCTTTCATCCATTTCATCATCTCTGGAGCTAAAGTAAGAGTCACAGTCTTTTCCAGAGAAACTGAGAGCAGGGCTCACCATGCTGAACTGGAATCTTTCACTGCCAACATCAAAATTAGGCACCAGCCCTTTTCTGTTGTCACCAATCTTGTCTCCTCCATTGGCAGTTAGGCTCTCAACCTCATTGTTATTACACTCATCAGTTGTAGCATCACTAATGGCTGTATTAATTGATGATGTCTCATCAAAGTCCATCTTACTGAGATCATAAGATGAAGTTTCTGCTGAATTATTATTAGGCCCTTCAAGTTCATCACAGTTTTCAGCTTTTAAGGATGAAGGGCTTAAGAAGTTTTTTATTTGCGCCTCAGATGGTTTGACTGGAGTTGAGGATGCAGCAGGCAAGTCATACTCATTTGGCTCAGTCTTAGTAGGCAGCTGTGGGTAGTCAAAGAAATTATACTTATTTGGACTTTCACCTCTTTCATTGTCTTGATTCATCATTGGGCTTGGTGGCAAGCTAAAACCTGCCTGCTTGGCCTCATGCCAGTGTCTTGATCGTATGTGACTATCTAAAGCAGATTTAGCCTTAAATAGTGCCCTGCAAAATGGACATTTCTTATGGGACTGGGATGGCCCTATAGCCCTAAACTGCCCCTTTCTCTCTCTTGCACGAGTGTTTTGAAACCAGACTTGCACAACTCTCTTTTTCAAGCCAACCTCTCGTGCAATGTGGTCCAGCATCTTTCTTGTTGGATTAGAGTCAAGAAGATATTTGTCATAAAGGATCTCTAACTGTTCTGGTGTGATGGTGGTTCTCAGACGTTTATCTCTGTGCTGCTCTTCACTGCTGTTTCCACCATCTTTATCATTAGCAGTTTCCTCTTTGTCATCCAGTTTTCGCTTCATTGCTCCAGAGCCTGTGGCTGAGGCCATACTAGAGCTACCTTGAGAAGGCATTTGGGAGAGCCCTCCAGATAATAACTGGCTAGCCATTAGGGGGTTGTTGGGATCAAATATCATGTATGGCATATCAATTGGTCTTTCAAGGAACTGAGAGTGAAGGAATTGGTTTTGGGCAGCCAAAAAATGCATGTGCTGGTGTTCCTGCCATAACTCCACAGTAGGGAATGCGATTTTACACTGTTCACACTGGTACTGAAGCATTTGGTGGGGCAGACTGTTTGTGAGTGAGGAAAGTGCCAGGGAAAGTGGACTTGAGGGCACTGTAGCTGCCTGAGGCTGGGAATGTGGTCTTGACAATTGTGGTTGAGGAACTTTCTGAGGAGGTGGCTGAGGTGTGCAAGCTTTAGAAGGTCTAGGTTCTGGTAGTGACTTAACTACAGGCGAGGAGTCAGTCTCAGCTTGTTTTAGTTCTGTTTCAGTTGCAATGTCCGGCTTTGGGGAAGTTTTTCCCATTGTAGTACGGGGAGAGGCCATTACAGGCGAACTTGAGCCAGAACTGGTGGAAGTTCCTGTTTGGGATTGTTTTGGTAACTCTAAAGGTATATGAAAACCCTTAAATGAAATATGTTCAATATTATCTATGTATTCCTCACAAGGGTTTTCCTCATTATATTCCTCATCTTCATCCTTATAGCACAGTTTTTTCTGGTGAGTGATAAGGTCAAAGATGCGTGGGAACACAATGTTGCATTTTTTACACTGGTACTGCATGTTGCTGGTTCTGATGTACCGCTCATTGGTCAACTCTTTTTTCTCACTATCTTTACAATCTGCCTGGTTCTCATAGGTCTTGCGAGCTTTTTGACGGGCATTTTGAAACCACACCACAATGACACGTGTTGGTAAGTTGAGCACAGTTGACAACTGCTCAATTTCATCATCTTTTGGATAGGCATTAGTGTCAAAGAAATCTTGAAGTACCCTCAATTGATAATCAGTAAATCTGGTCCTGGATGATCTCTTGTTAATGCCTGACTCAGTTCTATAGTACTCATGTGCACTGACCTGAGGCTCCATTCTAATATCTTCCAATGTAGTAATCGGAGGAATGTTAAAATTGTATGGAGAGTCTTTACTCCTCTGCCTTTCTTTGAACAGAGTGTTGCGGAACCAGTGCTTTATGACTTTTTGGGGCAGACCAGACTTCTCTGACATCTCCTGAATTTGCTCTTCGTTGGGAGAATTGTTGATATCAAAGTTTGCACGAAGGATTTTAAGCTGCTCATCAGTTATGCGGGTGCGTGGTCGCTTAAACTGAGATTGGCGGAGGAAGTTTGGATCAAGACCCAACTGCTGCTGGCAGAGTTGTGTAAGGTCTGTAGAAAGTGAGTCCATGGTGGGTAGCTGCAAGGCTAGCTGGGGAGGCAACCCTGGGTGCTGAACAGACTGCATCATTAAAGGTGGAAAAAGTGGCAGATCTAAAGGTACAGGAAGCTGGACTTGAGGTGGTGCAGGTGGGGCAGTAGATGGTGGAGGAGGGGGAGGTGGTTGGGGTGGCTGGGTTTGGATTGAGGGTTGATGCGCAGTCTGGTGAGCAACAGGACCTGGTGAAGGGGCTGGCGTTTGTGCCTTTGTTATTGAAGAAGTAGGAGGTTGAGGAGCCGGTACTGTAGCTGGAGCACTAGGAGGTGGAGGGGGTGGCGGTGGTGGTGGAGGTGGTGGTGTCTCAGGTGAAGCAGGGTTTATTGGATAGAGCTTGTCATAGGCTTCTCTGTATTGTTGGGCAAACTTTTCAAGCTCAACATATGGGAAAAAATGACTGTGCACATGTTCCTGATGGCTTTTGAGAATAAGCATATTAGAGAACAGTTTTCCACACATCCCACATTCAAGCTTATCAGTGGTCATCTCCACATGTTCTACTCCATCTTTGTTTTTCTTTTGGTTTTTCTGTCTGTTTTCGTTGTACTGGATGACCAACTCAAATCCGAAGTTCTCTAGTAAAGCTTTGGCTGCATTACCCCTTGCTCCTGACACAATCCGTGGAGGAGGAATCAGTGGCTCTGGGAATTTTGACTTTTTAGCATCTTTGTCTTTTACTGCATCGCTCACTGAATCTCCTACATTCTCCAGCTTTGCCCTGTTCTCTTTTCTTTCTAAGTGTTCTTCTGCCTCTGCTGACAGCTGCATTTCTGAAATTGACACAGGATTAGATTCCGTTTTGGATTTGTGGTTTTGAAGTTGCTGGTTTTTCTGCTGCTGTAAATGAGAAGCCTGATTCTGTTGTTGTTGCTGAGCCTGTTGCTGGGCTTGAGCCTGCTGTAACTGGTGTTGCTGCTGCATTTGTTGCTTCAGATCCTCAAGGAAAGATCCTGTAAGGCCAGGCATTCCAAAAGCTGCTGCTGAGTGTAGAGCAAGTTCTGGATTTATGTTGAACTCTGCTCCTGGTATATAAAAGGGGAAGAGGAACTGGGGCTGCTGAAACTGGAGCAATGCTTCTGGGGTCATTGGAAAATGTGGGAAGAAAGCTGGGTTGAGGAACTGAGGCTGGAAGAAGGCAGCCTGTTGCTGGAGATCATGCTGAAGCTGTAGCTGCAGCTGGCTTGAAGATTGTGCTGACTGGTGGTTGTTTGCCTGTGCTGAAACATGGTCTGTAGTAGCAGTTTGTTTTGCAGTGCTGCTGTTAGGTTCTTTGGGTTCTACATTATTTTCTTTGTTAGATGAGGGTGTCCCACTTCTAGCAGTATCCAAATTGCTAGTAGTCCCTTGTGCACTTGGGCCTGGACTTTTTGCAGGTACTGGACAACTGCTTCCAGTGACACTGCTGCTGCTCGTGTCAGTTTTGGCTGTTCTGGCTTTGGTCTGGTGCAGTACTGATCTCATGTGAATTTCAAGAGTTGAGCTTTGGCTGTAAGCAACATTACAGATGCTGCACTTGAATGGTTTGTTGTCAATGCTGTTTGTTGTCTCCTGTGGAACTGGGCTTGATGCCTCTTGAAGGACCTTTTTTAATTTGTGCAAGTGTGAAACAGAATTATAGTGCACTAGAAGGATGTTCTTCTGGGTAAAGGACTCTTTACATACTGTGCACTTATAAGGTCGAGAGGGGTCCAAAAATTTCTCCATTGTAAAGTTGGGGCCTTTTCTAAATGGCAGTGTCCGTTTAGGTTCTGCTCCCAAGTCATCTAATAGAGAGCTACTGTCACTTCCTGTAGGACTGGGTCTCTCCTCTTGGTCCATTTCATCATCTTTGTCCAAGTCATGTTCAAAGGCCTGACCTTCCTCCAAGGCCCTTGCCTCACTCTCAGTGATATCACCATTCAGTGGCAGATTTCCTATTAACTGTTGTACCTCAGCTTCACTAAGTTCAGGATGTCCATTCTCCAAATGCTTCCTGAGGGCCAGGAATGTCCTAAAGCTTCGTTGGCAAAGGCTGCACATAGTGGCTGCTCTTATAGCATGGTACTGAGAATGTATCTGAAGCTTCTGCATCGTCTTGAATGCCAAGCTGCAGTGGTTGCAACGATATTTGTAGACGTGACGATCAGATACAGAGAGTTGTTGTTGTTGCTGATGGAGTTTTTGGAGCTCAGTGAGGTGGTCTTGTAGGCTATCAGGTGACTTCCGGTCATGTCCTAACCCAGAGGCTCTCTTCCAGTCTGGGGCTTCTGAGGCCTCCTTTGGGGGCTTGAGTTCCTCACCTTGCTGGTCTAATTCATTCTTGTCTTGACTGGTCAGCTCATCTTTTGAAATATTTCCTACAAGAATAAAATAACAGTTTGTAGTATTATTCCCAGTGTCCTCAATGATCATACTATTATGGTTAAATAAACACACAGACACATTCACATATCAGTTTCAACTGATTACTAAATGAGAGGATTTTTTTTAAAAATTCAGCTCATTTACCTTGAAAAATTCCTGACCCATCAGTAAGAGAAGTAGGAGAATCCATTAAAGACACAGTTTTCCCCTGTCCCGTGTGGGGATGCATCACACTGTTTGTAGTAGATGTATCAGGTCCGACAACCTTGAAGATCAAAGAAATGTCTTTAGAAACATTTTTTAATAATTTAAGAAACTAGTAAATGTATAAATAATGAATGTTTAGAGTACAAAGTATTTTTTTCTTTAAATTAAACGTATTTTGAGGACAGAATTTGGTCTTTCAAAGAATTATAAGGGGAAAAACTGAGAAGCAATATTGTCCTAAAAACGTGTGAATTGGAGTTTTAAATGCACAAATAACTATCCTTACCGTCAGAATCAGCTTCTCCACACAGTCAGGAGCCACACTATGAAGATGTGTAAGATGCAGCTGTAAGTGGATTTTGTTGCTTAGGACGTCTTGACATAGTGGACAGCGAATCACTGGCTGCATGGAATGCTGGGACATCACATGGAGCTGCATACGGTTGGCATCTTTACTGCTGTAGTTGCAATATGGACACTGCTGAATCTGGAAAACAACAAAATAAAGTTTAAGTGAAGAAATATCGTCCATGCATCGCTCATTAGACATTACACTTTACAAAAAGGTGTGTCAAGATATTCACTAACAACACTTAGAGGCCAAAACAAGCCCACATCTGCAAAAACAAATGAAACTTTTACATGTTTTACTTGTTCTTACACCTCTTCCTAACACGTTCACCTTTGTCCACCAAATCAGAAGCCCACCTCAACACACAAAATGTAAATCAACTATGTTTTAGGTAATTCACTTAAGTCTCTCAAGTCATGCAATTTTATTAGTAGAAAACACGATTGGCCAGAATTTCTAATCAGGAGATTACAGATGATAAAGGTGTGTACCCTCCCAAGATATGTCTTGCCCTCATTACACGAAGTACTCTGAACAGAGCAGACTCTCCACCACCTGTTTTAATAGAATCCATTTCTGAAATGACTAAGTCCTCCCTCCTTGCAAGGCCCAGAACCAGACGAGCTAATACTTCATAATCTAATTTAAAAACACATATAATTTAAAGAGATGCAAAAAAGGGAAAAGAAGCAAGGAGGGAGGCCTAAGGCTAGTGCTGGTATTCCACTTAAGAACACAAAGGCTGGCTTTTGTGTTTGATGTTAAAAAGCTCTGACAGAGAGGGAATGGTGGGATGCATTTAACCCTTTGAATGAAAGCTGGCGCCAGCAACTGCTAAATGCTTGGCTAAGCATTTTTGCTTCTTACAGTTAAGTATCTTCCCATTAGCTCATCCCACAGTGACAGTGAAGGTTAGATTTCATTAGTGCTCATGATCCTGCCTCATTAGCTATTAGCTCACTGTACAAGCAATGACAAGTTCCACCAAGTAGTTAAGCTACAAAGCTAAAATTTTACTCCAAACAGATCTTATATATGTGAGAAATGTATGTCCATGGTCAAGCTGTACAAACTACTGATACTTTGAAGAGCTAGAATAAACAATCTTTAAGTTGCTTGGAAACACATCACAATAACTGGCAGTTTGTTTTAATTGATTTTCTATAAACCCTTACCTGGTCATTGCTAGAGGTCTTCCCCTCAGCAGACTTTGGCCTTTTGGGTGGACTTTCAATTTGTCGATCTGGCAGGAGGGAATGTTTAACTGTAGCATTTGGCCCAGTTACCTCTTTGGACAAGGTGCTCCCTCCTAAAAGACAAAATAAGTGAGAAAAAAAAGAAAAATTGCATTATTTTTAGATTTGCACAATCTAAGGTTAAATCACTATTATTTAGCTAAAAGCTTTATGATATTGATTTAGAATCCAAGCTGCAAAATAAAAAAAATAATAATCTATGGATTTATGACAGATTTACTTCTCAAACTGAGTCTTTTGAAATGTGGAATGGATCAGAATAACATGCTAGAATCGAGGTATTTCATCTCTACTCCAACGTAAACATATAGAACTGACAAATATAAATGTAAATATATTTTTAAAAAAGACATTTGAGACTGTTTTGCATTAAAACTGATAAAAATAATATGGATTTACAAATAATCTAGCATGTACAATAAATGAGTGTACCAAATTAACATTCAGTGGGGCATAGGTGATAATTCCAAAAATGATTTGACTCTAAGACAACATTTGCATGGATACACGCATCAACTGTATAATTCAAATTCATATACGGTGACGCAGTTTTGGCCTGAGGACATGTAAAATGGGAAAAACTCAGGCAGGCTCATTATCACAGCACGACATACATTAAATGTTATGGTAATATTATACACTTCATTAGTTCATATACATTTCCCTGGCTGCCTCAACAGCTCCAGTGTCTGTGGAAGATGCTAAATTTTCAGGGCTTGGTCACGGCTGGTGGTACAGTAGCAGTGTGTGTCTGTTTGCATGTTTTGTGTGCAATTGTGTGTGTGAGAGACATTAACAGCGGGGCTCGATGTGGAGAGATCAGCCTCTGGTTGTATTTAGTAAATGCTGCAGCCACTGATAAATCTTTCATTAGCCTCATCCTAAGATACCAGCCGTGCAGCCCCTGCTATACTCTGCCACTGCAATTTACCCATTCTGTTCAACACAAAGACACAGCAACAGCAACTCTCCCTCCCTTGTTCCCTCCCTCTTTTTCCTCCATCTTCCCCTAAGCCATCACCCCCCCTACACACACACACACACACACACAACCACCCCGCACCCCACCCCCTCCCTGCGTCCCCTCCCTTGTCTGGTCACTCAAGGCAATATGTGAGTCTCACTCTTGCGAATCAACGCTTCACGCTAGATGCACAAATGGAAAAAAAGGGAAATCAAAGCACTGATACATGGAGAGGGGGGGTTGAATAAAAAAAAAAAAACATTTTGTATTTCATATTATTCTGTGGCTCGTGTTTGTATTGGACGCATATCAATTCCTCCGGCCCGTTCATGCATTTTAATTCTGTTGCATTAAGTAGGCGTTCCACTTATTTTATTTGTAATCCCCTATATCTGGAGCCTGAAATATTGGCCTGTCAAGGAAAGTGACAAGAGAGAGGGAGGGAGGAAAGAAAGAGAGAGATGAGAGAAAGAGGAAAAAAAAAAAAAAGGGCACAATGTGAATTTCTAAGAACATCCGAGAATTGCTCTGCAGCTCAAAAAAAGCAAGGTAATTTTGTCTTCCACTGCTTGTGATGGCCCCTGCAGGGGGGTATGTGTGTGTGTATATAAACACACACACACATATATATATATACTCTATATATGTGTGTGTGTCCGTGTGTGTGCGTGTCAGGACTCTGGTCAGATTTGCCCAGGGTAGAAGCACTCGTCACATCCTCTGACCTTACAAAAGCCTCCCATCCCGCCCCTCATATTTATTATAACCATTTCTAATTTCAACTTTCAATTTTTGCCTCCATCTTCCAGTCAATTTGCAACTAAATTACATCCCTGAGAAAGGAGATGAGGCGATTGTCGGACAAGAGTCTGCACACACATTTACAATGCAGCAGGGGGAAAAGGACCCACACATCATCATTGATTACCGTCATGCTGAATGTAAATGTATGTTTGTGTGATGTGTGTGGTTGTTGTGCATGTGCAGCTGGTGTATATGGGCCTTTGACCTAGTGCTTTCATCAACATTTATAAAACGCAAATGAAGAAAAACAGTTGGTCAGCCCTGAATGTTGAGAGAGCAGTTCTCTTTTTGGTCTCTAAAGAGCTTTGAACGGCTTGTCCTGACAGTCAATAAACAGCTGTTTTGAAGCATGGAATTACATTCAAATTGTAGAAAATAGCCCAAGGATACAGATACCTGTAAAACAAACAAATGCAATGGAACACACAAGCTGAAAACTGCCTTTTATGCCTTTTTAACCACATTTTTTTATCATTCTTGTCCTCAACAGCGCATAAAAGGGTAAAAAAATCTCAAGGAATAATGTGTGTGATGGACAATGAAGGAACATCATTTTATTTTGTCTCTGCAACCATATTTAATGGCTGTTTTTTATTTTTTTTCTTCCCATCTCCACTTGCTCCCTACCTTCCATTCATTTCTTCAACAAATGAAGGAACAGAAAAAAAATGAAACAACCCCCTTTCCACAATCTCCCTTGAAACTCCACCAATGACAAATGTCTGCACAGAGCAGGACCTGGCTTGATTAGATAAATCAAAAGGTGATTTATGACACTCAAGCCCTTTTGCATTGCAGGAGGAGAAGGGGTAACACACACCACCTATCTTTATTTGCAACTGTCAATGGCATTTCAGAGCTGCACACACACACACACACACACCCACCCACACACACTTGTACTAATGTAAAAGGGACAATCAAATGGAGAAGAGTCCAGAGCTACAAACTAAAAAGCAGAAAAAAATGTGGAAAAAAAAAAAAGAGTAAAAACAAGAAGAGTGATAAATCTATAGTTTAGAGTCAGTATATTTCGCTCTTAAATTGATCTCAGCAAAGCTTGGAGAACCAACACCACAACTATTTTTCAGAATTTGATCCAATCAAATTAATATTTTACATGAGAAAGTATATTATTGAATTTTCACATCTTTCTAACTATGTATTTACATAAAATCAACATCATTAACATCAAGGAAGCATCTTCTTGGAAAAGGAATATTTGTTTTGTTTTGTTTTTTAACTGCAACTTTTTTTATATTCTCTTAAAAATAGCAGAACAATTCTACGGTTGATCCTATTCCTATCTTTTCATGTCACGGAAACGCAAAAACACCCACAAACATAGAGCAAAAGGGGGCTGGGTGGCTTGGATTTAGTATTCAATTTAGCTTTTCTGATCCCTGGCAGACTGGCTAGCGTTACGGAGCAGTAAATCTAGAAAGGAGAGCTGGCCAAAGTGGGCCAGGGAGGGCCGACCAGCATGATTTACTAGCCTACTGCTCTGGGGTTACGCATTAGGCTGACCTCCGGTCACCTGATAACATTACAGCAACATACTCTGAACCTCAAACTCCCACTGAAGCACTCAGCAGGCCCAGAACTAGCCGGAGGGAAGTATACAAAGAGATAGACTTGGAAGAAACTAAATGGAGAACAGCCCAGACATGGTCAAATGGAAATGGGAGGGGGGGGAGATTGGGAAAGAAAGGCAATTAAACAGCAGCTGTCTGCTATAGTTTGTGCTTTTTAATGACTTGGCTTTCTGTTGCTTCCATCTCCACCTAGTGCTCTAATGAGAGATAAATATGAGCAAGGCCTTGTCACATTTGACAAATTGTCGGAGACATTCAACAAGCTGTCATTACAAAGCAAACACACATGCACCAAAAGAACCGCTGCAGGCTCATAATTAAACATGCTAATATCTTTAATATATTTTAATCTCATCTTGAAGAGACAGAAAAGAAGCACATCACTGCTCTGAAGTTCAGCAAATTTACAAGTTTCATGCACATGCAAAATGCTAAAAAAATGTATTCTAAACATGACCAAGTTTATATGGAATATTTAGCATGTCATTTAGTTTGCATTTGATTTGCACCCTATCCTAACAACACAGAATTGTACACAACAAAATAGATAACATTTGACTGCAAGAATAATGAGTAATTTCCTTTCCTAATTTAAAGCAGGTAGAGATGTCTAATTTCCTTACGCTGTCTGACAGGCTCATTTCTATGCTGGGGTCTTTGTTTAGTTGGTTATTTATAAGAAGTGGGCCCCTGAGCTATGGTGCCGACATGTGCCATCTACGCACACAGAGCACAAAGCTATCTGGAAGTAATCCAAATCAAAAACATTTGCATGAAAAATGTAGCATGGATTATAATTAATCTAAAGTGACATTGGATTAAAAAAAGACAATGTAAATGAAGCAAAAAAAAAACAACTTTCTGTCTTTTCTAGCCCCGCCCCCTTCCATTTTTCAGATGCCTTTTTCTCTCTCTCTCTTTCCCTCCATGTCTGTCTCCCCCTCTTTGTTTAAACAATTTTGGTCTTGGAGATGAAGTGCACAAACACACTGCTCACTTGGCCACACTGTAATCCTTTCACTGGAGATCTCCATATGGACACACACACCGACTCTCACACCCAGACAGAAACAACATTTTATAAGCTGGTTTGGGATTTGGTTTTAGGGCAAAGGTGCCTACTTAAAAAAATACAAGGCTTCAGATTGACAACACAATCATACAACAGGACGTCCTTTCCATTTCCTGGGATTTGACTTCCTGAAGCCACTTTTAATTCAAATACAAAAGAAAACAATTGCGCCAATGTTTTTTTTTTGGTGTTTCCTACAAGCAACAACCTGATACCAAGACGATTCTATGCTGGAGCATTAGGGCCGTGCAGAAAAAAATAATAAAGAAAAAAAAAATGAATTTACATTTTTTTAAGTTTAGAGATTAAAGTGTACGTATTATTGCCATAAAAACGTCATAATATTGGGGAAAAAAAGTCACATTTCAAGGCTTAAGCTAAAGGACGTGAACCATGCTGTGCTCCTAAACTCAACTGTATTTGTAACATTTAGTATTACTATAATACCTGAGGCTTATTGGTGAATTATTACCATTTAAACTTAAAATAAAATAACAGTGTTTTAGCTGAACCAGTCTGGGGTGCAGTTTATTACTCCTGCCACGACAGAACTCACAGAAATTGTTTCAGTCCTCCAGTCTCAAATTCTGTACGTACACCAAGTGTTACTTCTAAATATATATAATTTTGTGGTGATCTAGGCTGCAGTGTTCATTTTAGTGAAGAACATGTAAACTGTGTGAATGAATGTCAGATGTGTAGAGACAAGATTTTGAGGTTGCCGGTCAGTTTAAAACTCTTATTGTGAAGGATTGAAAAAAGTTCTGTGTTCTGCTGCATACAGCATATCTCAGACTGCTTCAGCTATTATTTTATTTGGTAGTTAACCCAGTAAAGGTGCAGCTATGACGGACAAATATGACAATAATAGTAATAATAAAAATACAGTTGGGTTCAGGCGCGCAGTGCGTTTACATGTTACTTGTTTTTCTTTTCTCCATGGCCATAATACCCCATCGTATGATTTCTACATGCGGCCACTCAAAAAGTAAAATTGTCACACGGTTCTGTTGCAATCAAAGCTTCACTGCGCTCATACAGCACACACAAACATGTGATGATGAATGATTTAAAAAAAACAGAGGGACCTGGACATTCTGTCGCTGTTTTGCATGTGTTCAGTGATGCTAAATAACATCGGGGTAAAATGCATGAGCGGTAGTTCCCCACCGGTCGGTCAGACAGGGCTGTCAGAAAAACGGAGCTGAAAGATAGATGACTAGCTAAACTAATAGGCCCCAGCCTCACTCAGCTCTCCTTCTGCCTCATTGAGCCTCACATTATGAAGCTAGGTATGGCATACTAGGAAGAGAAGGTGAGGAGGGAGCTTCAGATGGATAGAGAGTAAGAACAAGAAGGTATGTGTGCGTCGGGTGGGGGTAAGAAGGAAAAAAAAAAAAAGACATTAGTAAAGGGAGAAAAAATGAGAACCCCACGCTATGAGGAAAGAAAAAGAAGGTGTAGAAAAGCCCCATGCAATATTCATTCCCAGTCATGGATTTCCATCTCATACATAAGAAGACCAGATGAATTCTTATTTGGGCAAATCAAATATAACAAAGCCAGGGCTATCCTGACCACAGCCTCACAGCAGAGGCATAATGTGCTCCATACCTCCCTTAAAAATAACACAAACACCATCTTTTATAGATCGCTGCCCTTTTCTGAATAAAATGTTTCCATTTGTAGAAATAAATAAAAAGTCTCCATTCTTTTTTATATCTAGTGCTATTTTTCTATTAGAGATAATTCATGTGATAGGGTCACATATTGGACAACAATTAAGTTATGGATTGAAATAAGGAAAAAAAATAGGGGAGAATGGAAAATACAGAAGGGTTGTTGGGGGGAAAAACTCATTTGAGGGTTGCAGGGATGCAGTGCAATATTAGAAAAACATATACACGACCCCCCATCTAATCCAGCGCTTATGAAAAATTAATATGTCATCGGAGAGGGCACAAGAACGAGAAAAGATTAATGCAAGGCGCTTACAAATTACAAGCACGCAAACTGATTTGATTAAAAAATAATCTAGGCCTGGACATTGCCTCGTAATATCCACAACACTCAACTTTTCCCTCTCTCTTT
Organism: Cynodonichthys magdalenae; assembly: GCA_031762555.1. Lineage (NCBI taxonomy): Eukaryota > Metazoa > Chordata > Actinopteri > Cyprinodontiformes > Rivulidae > Cynodonichthys > Cynodonichthys magdalenae. Next base: position 17,978,011 of record JARVJO010000165.1, on the reverse strand, counting down.
TGCTCCCCTCTGTCCTGGTTCTTGCTTTCTTTTTCCTCTATCTGTCAGATGGAAACGATTAAAGCGGGTCATGACGGCTAGCAAGCAGCGTTCACACGTTACACACACGTTGGAGTCTTATCTTAAGGAGAGCTACAGATAAACGATAACTTGGAAAACAGGAGAGGCTTATGTGGCCATTGTGGTTTATATATCGGTGTGTTTACAGCGTGTGTGTGTGTGTGTGTGGACATACGGTCAGTCCTCTTGCTGTCAGTCAGGTCTCGGTCAGTCAGGTTGAGTGCAGCCCTGGAGGAGGAACGTGGAGGTCTCTCGCCATCTTCTGCAGTTTCTTCTAAAAATAGAACAAACACACACAAAGGCAAAGATTTTAATACCTGCAATCCTCTCAAAATACAGGATTTGGTATCTGCCAAACAAACAATGAAAAAAAAGAGAAATGATCAAACAGAAAGAGGTGCAGATATTTTCACCAATATTGCTGTTATAATGAAGTCATTTTGGGAATATATACAGTATATTACCTCCTATTCTTCTGCAATGAACTCACATAAAGGCTTTTTTTAACATTAGGGTCAAGTCGACCCTTAACAGTATATTTTCACGTTCAAGCAATATATTAAACTATGTGCACACACAAAAGGCAAAAAAAAAAAAAAAAACGAGAGAAAATAAAATCATCTGAATATTGTGTAGGTTGTGCTCATTACTCCACAGTGCATAGATAGATGTGTACTTTGTGTTTTTCTCTATACCTCAGTTAAAATAAAAATACACGCACACACAAATCAACACACACGTGCAGCTCTGTGCTATTAGCAGATTAGCCTGCCCATCTCTGAGAGTTCAGCCCCTTGTTTGATAATTCTGTGTATCTGCAGTGTTCTGCCAGTGGATTAAAGCGTGTGTGTGTGTGTGTGCGCGAATGTGTGTGTGTATGTGTCGCCAGCACAAGCTAACACTAATCCCAGCCGAGCCCCAGCGCTCCCTTTCATCCAGCCATCATTTGTCTCCGGCTGGGCTGATGTCACTTTGTAATGAATTTTGAGCAGTCTGAGAGAGGCCAGATAACCAGGCATGCATGTACACACACACACACACACCTACACATATATAGTGCCCTCCTCCATCTCTGGGGTAGAACACACCAATCCAAAATCAAAGTGAAACACTTGCAAACAGGCATCAAATCACACGCACAATATCGTATTCACCCCCCCACACACACACCCACAAGGACAGAGAAAAACATGAAAAATTCCATGTCTTTTAAATAGGGTAAAGAGTGTGCGTTGGAGTCTCCCTCACACAAACCCCTCCCTCTGAAGGAAAATGAAACTGCTATGTGTCTGTGTGCATGTGTGTGATGAAAAGAGCTGTGCTCATCAATCCTACACTGCCTTAATAACCAGATTTTACAAAACACACACACCACACTAATGCAGAGTCACATTTACAAAAATCAGGTGGAGGGTACACGGAGGTCAGCTTGCATTTGCATACAATCACTTTGGCTATTGTATGATGAGCACCCCCCTCCCCTAAGAAACATGATACGATTAACCCTTTCATATGTCTTACGGTGCAAACACACACATTCACAGACTAAAAGCTGGCGCCACTGCTTTAGGCAGCAACACATTAAGTGGACATTATATACAGCATGAAATTTTCATGCCAGATGTTGGTCCTGGGTGTGATTGTTGAGGGAAATCGCTGCTGTGTTTGTTTGCAATCAGAAACAACGCTGTTTTTTTAATTTTTAAATTTTTTTTTTTTACACCGGCAAATGCGAGTGTGCCGTGCACGTTTTGCACATGCGCGAATGCGGTCCATATGTGCGCGCATGGGTGTGTGTTTGGGCGTGAAAGAAAAAGAGACTGCACTCTGCTCCTGATGTTTTATTAATACATCGGTGACAACGGAGATGAAATATCTCCTGTCAGCTGGGAGAGGCCGGGCTGCAGAAATTGCAATTTTCACTGCGGGTGCTGCAGCGTCCATCTTGTATTTTAATTTGCCTCACCTTCATATATAAAGAAAGAAGGGGGGATAGTGTGCATGTGTGTATTTGTAAAGTGTAAATAGGTCTGTGGAAGGTTTAAAAGTGCTCATCACTAGTATCTTTTTCCTGAAATTGACTTTTACCAGGAGCCAAGAAAAAGAAAATGGTACAAACTAAACATCATATTTCAACAGAGTGAAAAAAAAGAAAAAGAGGAATTAAAAAAGGTTTTAACTATCATATGTACTAAACTCTACCACATGTACACACATATACTGTACATAAAATATATAGATATAGTACTGTACTGAAATAAAATAAGTTCCCATTCAAATCTTTCACTTAACATGACGTCAGTGCTTAAGTAAGCAGATTTAAAAATGCATATTTTTAAAAATAATTACAAACAATCATTTATTTAATAAAAGATTTTTATGTCATATTCTTTTTGTACATTTAAATATGTGAAGCTGAGTGAACCTTTAGTATTTAATATCTTCGTAACATAAAAAAAAAACATTTAAGACTCTACAAACTGCCTTTGATATGGAAGTTAAAACAAATTATCAAAGTCAATAATCTCTAAATATTCTATTGATACATTTAAAAAATATTAAAGTTGAGTGACTTCGTAGTATTTAATATCTTCTTAACATAAAACAATCATTTAAGACTCTACAAACTGCATGTGACATAAAAGTTAAAACAAATTATCAACTGTTTTTTCTTGTTAAAGGACTGAAAATCAAAGGGTTTAAATGACAACAATGATAAGAAGCAAATTTAAAAAAAAGTCTCAAAACTGCAGACAGTGTGAGATCATAACGATACATGAAAATAAAACATTTTTAGCCAACCTCTAGGGGGCAGGATACCTGTAGATAGAAAGACTGTGAGCAGAATTATGACAATGACCAGAATAAAGGATGAAGGGGATGAGGGCGAAGAAAGAGTAAAAAAAAAGAAAGAAAAGGAAAGCTACTCATCTGGGCTTCATCAATGTTTTTTTTCCTTCTAGTCAGTTTTATCTGTAATGGGTGTGTGTGTGTGTGTGTGTGTGTGCACACAGGGAATGCGTTTCCACACTGAGGACATTCCCAGACGAGCTCGCTCCATACATCAGCTCAGCGTCTGCCCTCTGCCTGACCCTGATGCGAGTGCACAGTTTTCCTGTGCGTGTGCATGTTTCACTTTGTTTGTGTGGATGTGTGTCATTGATCAAGTCGGAGGGACAGTGACAGGGTGTGTGTGTGTGTGTGTGTGTGTGTGTGTGTGTGGGTTAAAGAAACAGAGAGACTCTTAACTGTCAACTTAATCTGTACCAGAGGACAGAAGAAAACTTTCAGTCACCTTCCTTTGCCTCCGTGCACAAACACACACACACACACACACACACACACACACACACACACTGAAAGAGAGCGGTCCAGGCTGTGTAGGGTGTGTGATTTTGGCAGCCTGGTGGGACTCCCTTTGATGTGGGTCAGTCGGAACATTAAAGCCGGCCGGTGGGCTTGAGCTAACCACAGACCCTGGGCTCGATTACACTGCAGCCTATATTTAACTGTTAAAGAGGAAGAATAATTAACTGACTCTTGATCATAGTAGCAGGTAGTTTTTTTTTTTATTTTATTTTTTTACTTTTCGTTTAATTAAATGGCATCAGTTTACTAAATTAAGACCTTTGGTAAATCTCTCTTTTTATTGTCAAAAAAGAAACAAACAAAAAAAAAAAAAAAACTTTTGAAACTTCCTAACCTGAAAACACTGACAATAAAAAAAAAATCACATTCACAATTAAAACAAAGTACAGTAAAGTAAAAGTACAGCTTGTCTCTCTATGGATAAATGCTTGATAATATGTAATTATATAAAAGAAGATATTTGAAAAGTAAAAAAAAAAAAAAAAGAAAACGAAGCAAAAGACATATGGGAGATGGAGGCAATGAAGAATGTATTAAACGTGTCAGCACTCCATGTGTGTGTGTTGCTGTCCATGTGTGCCCTCTAGCTATATAATGACCTGCTCTGAGACCACTCACTCCCCCTCCCGTCTTCCCCTAAGGGCCCATAACCGCCATGCCGGGTCATTATGTGCCCGGTGGAGGACTCACTCTTACAGCACACAACTGCAGAGCGATGCCACGCCAGGAAACTGGACGCAGAGGCTCCAAAATGGCTGAATTCATTAGCGGGGGGCTGAGCCTGCTCTAATTTGCTTCCTCGGGGCTGGGATAGTGCTCATTAAGAGGGCAAAGACAGAAAAAAAAAAAAAATCTTCTTCAACATTTTTGTTTATCTTAAATCAGAGATGCAATGAAAGCAGAGCAACAAATGAAGCTGTAATTGCTCGCTGGGAAAATATCACAGGAAGTACAAAAAAAATAAGTATAACAAATATACTGAGAACCTATTCTTTATGATTCAGACTACAATATCAGAAATGTTTTATCTGTCTATAAATATTAATAAAGACTAGATGCTCTGTGTCTAATGTATCTGTGGTAGTAATGCAGCCTTAATGTTTTGCACAGCACCCTTGACTGCCATGTCTCCTCAAGTTAGGCATGATGTTGACGCTGATTTCTCCATACAACTCTGGTCATGTCCCCTGTGAGACTATTTGTGCGTGTGTGTGTGTGAGAAGGGGAAGCCGGGGCCCTGTGATGTCACATTCCTGCGCCGCGCGCGTGGCTCTAGTTTGGCCTCCAGGTTTTAAGGGGGAAGCTTTGAAACATTACACCGTCCCACACAGTCACAGCCATGCACGCACACACACATGCGCGCGCGCACACACACACACAGTCAAGGGCCAGTGGTAATACTGCCACAATAATAACCTTACAGACTTACTGATCTCCCCCCTCTTGTTCTCTCACCCTCAAATCTTTATTTACCCTATTCTCCCCTCTGTATCCCCCTTCCTTTTCCCCTTGTTCCCTGTACCTTTCTCCCGAATTTCAGCGCATTTAACAAGCATTTAGATCTTAACCAGATGTTGTTAATGTAGCATGTCTAAAATACTAAACATCAACCCAACGGAGAGGGTCTACAGCTCCTGCACAGGGCCTGGGAAAAAACTCCCTCACACACACTTGCACACACACAGACACACACCTACACATGAAACCCTCTGTGTGTTAACAGACATTTACTCCCACGCGGCTTTCACCGTACTTCATGCACAAAAGTCCACAAGCTCACATGCTAACGTGTAAACACGCCAGGGCGAGCAAACACATGTGTTTCCATCCTCACGCTGAAAATCCACCCACAAACTCAGCCATTTATTGTTTAAAACACATGAGAACTTACACTAGCAATATATATATATATATATATATATATATATATATATATATATATATTGTTTTAGAGCAACTCTGTAAGCTAGACAATAGAATTGTCACATTTAATCCACTCTTGGTGTGAATGTCAATAAGTTGAACTGACAGAATAAGATGAAAAAAACGAGTTTTGTGTTGGGGAAAAATGCTTGTATCAGCATCTCCAGATTTGCTTTGTTGTTGTCAATTACAACTTCCTGGGATACTTGATTGTATTTTCTTTAGCTCAAATTGCTCGCTCTGCTGTCTCGCAGGCAACTAACAAAACACATATTACTTTTAAGGAATAAAACAGAAAACAAAAAAAAAGAAAATCGTATGAATAAACATGACTAAGATATGAGGTCCGCATGTCTCGCGTGCTGCACAGACACAATATGCTGTTGTGTGTCGGGGGGAGGTTTCATTTAATTTAATTAATTAAATAATTTATTTGTGCTGAGGGCACTGGTGTGTGTGTGTGTGTGTGTGTGTGGTGGTATGCTGGTGTTAATGATACCTTAATGGAAAGATTTTTTGCAGGACAAAAATTTGGCTTCAAAAGGTTTAAATATGAAAAAAAAAAAAAAAAACAGCAACACCTGGCTTTATACAATAGGCTAAACAACTAATGTACACCTCACACACGTGAGAACACACCGCACACACACACACACACACACATCTTACACAAGAGCCATATTGCATTTCGGCTGTTTGAATCACCCCAGGCTGGGTAGGTGAATTGAGGAGGCGGCATGGCAAGCTTACCGAGGGATTCAAGAATAATTTTAAAAGAAGATTCCTCTCCTCTGTTTCATCTTCTCTCATCTCTTTTCTTAGTTTTCTTTTTTTTTTCTTTCTTGGTCTTTCATGATTCCTCTGTCCAATATTTATCCAACCCCTGATTATAAACATATGGTTGATGTGGCAGGCTGCACAACAGCAACACACACACACACACACACGTGTTCACAGTCACACACAAAGTAGAAATATCACACAAGCCCAGCAACGTGACCCTGTCAGGTCCAGACCGGGAGACGGAGGGAGGGAAAAACAGGAGGAAAGGGAGCCGGACCAGACAGCGACAGAGGGGGGAACTAGGAGCTGAGGGTTAATGGCCTTCCCATCTCTGTGATAAGAATTCATTCTGTTCTATTACCAGCACTTATCTACAGAGGCTCCTGTCTTTCTTTTTTCTTTCAAACACACACACACACGTGCACACGCGCACAACAAGGGTCCGAGATCAATAGATGAACCTAATGAAGAAAGCAGCTGTTTCTCGGCATACCTGCTCAACTCTATCAGCCCAACAAGATCTCACTGCTTCATTCATCTGTCTATCCATTTATCTATCCATCTATCTATCTGTCTATTTTTTTATCTTTTTCACACAACTATCCATCCATCCATCCTATCCCATCTGTTTCTCAGCGACTCCATTTATCCTTCTATCTTTTCATCAATCACAACACCAGGACACAAAGATACAAGCAGGATATATACAGTTTCAAACTGACCAGACTGCTCCTTGTCATGCATTTAAGATTTATTTATTTTCTGGGAACTAATATGTGCCTGAAAACAGAGAATCTAATAAAATGGTTGCCATGGCTTGAGAGAATGGTTGTATGTATGTGTGTGTGTGTGTGTCTCCTCTTAAAATAGGCCTGTGACGGGCAGTGGCCAAATGGATAATGCTTAAACAGATCTTTATCCTGTTGGGCTACTGTCCCGTTTTTGGCAGCATAAAACCATCTGCTTTCAGAGCCATCAAAAACAAAGCTGTAATCCGAGTTGGTAGACAAAGAAAAAGATAAAACAAGATAGAAAAGATGGATAAAACGCAGCTAAAAATCATTGTTTGATTTACTATATATGTATATTTAGTTTTTTATTAAAAAGCTGAAAAATTAAACATAATCTAAAGAACTTTACAAACCCATTGCTTTATTACAATTTATGCTGAGCAAAAACTAACATGTATTTGTGAGTTAGACCAAAAAATTAGTATGAAAAAAAAAATCATACTAACGCGTATCTAACATTATTTTCTGTGCTCTTCTCTTACTCCTTAACAATGCCATGTGTTTTATTTTTACCCCGTAAAAGCATAAGCACAACAAAAATGTGTGCATCATCGTGGTTTTAATATGTTTTGAGATTAGACTCCTCAGCATAAAAATAGATTAATGGATGGGGACAAAAATAAAACATCTTCAAGTCATATTATTCATTAGGTTGCTCAGAATCATCTATAAAAAAACTAAACCACACATGGAACTTGTAATACATGAGCACATATGTTTATATTTTTGATGCACATACACAAACATACAGAGTTAGGGGCCTGGAGATGGCACTGACTGCCCTGGAGATGGTATTTGCAGACAGTTACACATAAGGAGTGTTGGCTTTCCTCTGACTTTCTCAAAAACATGCAAAAAATGTCCATTTCATTACTGGCTAAACAATGTCATATGGGCCCCCACTGGCCCTAATAGAAGCAGACAAAGACAGAGCTGCACACATATGCTTCGAATAAATCAGATTACTGAGGAAGAGTGGGGGAGAGAAAGAGTGAGAGAAAGAGGGAAAGAAAGAGAGACACCGCTAGACACTTAGAGAGTTGACAATATTCCCTTTACTTGCTACCTCCTCCTCTCCTGTTCCTCCCCCTTTTTCCTTCCTTTCACTTTCTTAACTCTCGCAACCCCCGGAGTGGGATCTGTTTTAGATTTGAGCCAGTGCTGGAGTCATATCTCTACCTTATCTCTGCAAGCCGTCAAAAAGCAGAAAGCTCCATGTTTCCATGCATTAGACTCCCAGCCCCTGACATGCCACTTGAAAATCTCACAACTCCTCAAAATGGCTGCGGAGGAAAATAAAAACAGCAATGATTTTATTAAATCAAACACAATACAAGTTGCCGGGCTGCGCTGATATCATTCTTGGATACGCTGTCAAGTTAAAGAAAATGTCAGCTGTGAAAATTATGGAAATGAATTTTGGCGTCGTGATAACAAATGAAACCCAAAATCCTCCAAAATGAGATCAGTGTTGGAGATCTACAAAGTGACATTAGTTTTATTTGAAACGACGTCAAAATTAAAAGAGGTTGTGGCATTTTTTTCCATCTCCTGACCAACTCAGAGCATCAAATCCCATCAAGACATCCTGCTGCTTTGTTTTTTTTTTTTTTTCGGCAATCGTACCACAGCGCTTCTTGGATGATTGTAAAAGGAAGTATTGATCCCCTTGAAGTTGTAACAAAAAGCATAGACAGGGTGTGGAATATGTTAACAATGTGAGGAAAAAGGAAAAATCAATATTCAAATGACTTCTCGTATCGATTTATAATTAAGTCTTAATTGCGGCTCGGCTTGGACTTTCAAACTGCCCAGTGACAATGGAAAGAAGATAGGGGGAACATTATTGATACACTTTAACAGTGGTGGTCTTCCAGACATTGATTCTGCCACTTGGCAGCGCCTCTGGCATGTACATGCAGTCCTAAATGCATGTGCATTTGGGAGGAGACACATGCACGCATAAGTCTGAGTAGAGCTGCACACACACCTGCATGAACAAACAAATGAACACACCTGAGTCGACTAACACAGCATAATTAACCTTCATCTGGGAAAAGTCAGAGCTGTCGTTTCTGCAGGCTTGGCTGCGCACATGCATGTGTGTATCTATTGTAATTATACCATTACGCATGGAAATGATTGACTTCAGGTGGGGTTGTTGAAGGTATTATTTTGGACAAAATAAGTGAGTGTAAAAAATGAGTTTGTGATTATGTCTGTAGCCGATCCAAGTGTCCGTCTCTCCATGTGCTTCAATTCATGTGGAATAGTGAAATGTCTAATGTTCAAATCTGTGTGTGTGTGTTTGCGTCCCTGTGGACCTAATCAGGTATCAGGTACCTTTTGTTTTGGGAGGCCATTGATGGATGAAATCTTTATCTGTGCTATTGATCAGGCGGGTGCAGGTCCTAAACTGTCTGTCGAGCTGCCTGCCTGCTCCGGCTCTAACAAGATTGCCAGGGCCGAGTATATCAGTTAACATTTAATCAATGGCAGCTTAAGACACTGGGGCTAAGGGAGAGAAGCCCACCGCTTCAGCCCCCTGCCCCAAACCATTACTTGGGATTGAAGCGGTGCAATATGTAGGTGCACAGGGGAGCTCCAGATGATTACAAGGGATTGGGTCTGGTTGATCACATGTCTTCAGGGGACAGAAGTGTGTATATGTGTGTGTCTGTACCTCAATGTTTACAAGCACACAAGTGCTTCTTTCTCAATACATGCTAATACCACTACTAATAATAACAATAATATTAATAATAAAAACCTGGAGGGGATGATTTGTTCAAAAATGCTAGGGCTGATCTGTAATAAATGGGAAAACTAAATGAACTGAATGATGTATTTAAAAATGCTGTTGAATTCAAGTGAAAGTCTAAGTTTAAACACTCCTCTGCAGAAAATGCACTAAAACACACACTGCAGTGGAAAGATGTGACATATCAGGCAATGCATGATTTCTTTTTTTTCTGCCTCGCTTGCAAAAAGCCCCCTGATGGTAAAATGCAAAAGAGGAAACTCAGCAAAAAAAGAAATATGATCAAATAGGCTTTTTCCCCCCTGCTTTTTATTTTTACCATCAGTTCATCTCGCAGTAAATGAAACCACATCAGATCTAAAAGAAAGAGCCCTCCTCGCCTAATTTCAGCAGTTTTTTTTTTTAATCTTTATTTTTTCATTATATTATTCATGGTAACACTGGACATCTTTACTATCAAGTCTCGTTTTATGAGAATTAGGCTTGTTCTTTCAGCACATGCTCGTACTGTTTGTGTGTGTGAGAGATTCCGAAGGAGTTGAACAGTGTCTGAGTTTGTCAGGGTGTTGCTCTGACGGGGGAAGCCCCTCTTACGTCCCCGTCTTTTGTCCAAAGCCTAGGAGATTCCCACCACCTAAAAATCAATGTGTGAGAGAGCATATGTGCGCCTGTGTGTGTGTGTCAAGGTTTTGTAAGACAAATCTCTCCAGCGTGCGCCGCTTTAGTGCTATTGAACCAGGCTTCGATCACTCGGCCACTGTGAATAATGCAAGGGAGACTACTGCTCACTTACAGAACAGGATGCTTGTGTGTGTGTGTGTGTGTGTGTGTTGCATGTGCATGTGCGTGTGTGGGTGTGACAGAACGGTCCTTTTTCCCTCTTGCAAATGCAACAGGGCAGCTCTTCGGCGTTCTTCCACTTGGCCCTCTTAATCTCGTGTCAGATACAGGAACTCCCACATTGATACAGTGTCTCCGAGTGTGTGTTTGTGCGTGTGTGTGTGTGTGCTGGAGGCTTCTACAGTAGACAGGAAGAGCTTAACTCAACCGGACAGCTCTGGCCTGCACTTTGACACACCCTGACTCATTACATACAGTCGGCACATGGAAAAATATTGCCATTAAAAACGACAATTAAATATGAAGTCAAGGAAGCATCACTTCCACACACACACACACACGTCTGCAAAACACACAGTGCAGGAAATCTAGTTGAACACGCTCATTTTCATATCCCCGGGTCTATGAAGCAGAGATATTAATAATCACGATGGTACAGAGTAATTAAAATGATTCCAAGTGATGAGTGTGTATATACGTGTCTTTTTCTGTGTGTGTGTGTGTGTTAATTAAGCTGAATGATTTGATGTGACACAAACCGTACGTAAGCTTTAATGGTGTCCTATACTTGATGTGGCTGTAGGGGACAACAGTTGATGGGACTATAGGGTGAGACAGCACTACACACACACACAAATAAAACAAATATAGCTGTTCAGTGGCCCTGCCTAAGAGAAGCGTCTCCTTTTTTGACATAATTATCTGTGTCATCACTTATGAGGCAATTAAACAAACATCAGTTCCTATTTCCTCCCCCCTCCGTCTCTCCTCTTCTCTGGTTCTGCATCAGTCCTCCTTCCTGCCATCTGTTCCAATCTCTGCTCTTCAAGACCATATTTCTTCTCCTCGCCTCTCTTCTAGTCTCTGCTCCTGTGCGACTTCAGACAAGGTTTCAATTTCAGTATGCTGATTGTCTCATTGCCGACTCTATGCATGTGTAACACTTACTGGCACTCTTGGGACCGGCAATACACACCACAGAATGCCTATTTCACTCCGAATGTTTCTGGTGAGTGTGCGTCCGTGTTTATGTGCGCGTGCAAAGGGGGTGATGAGGGTGTAAAATGCCTATTACACCGAGAGTCTGGTCTCTCTTACTCTGAAGAGAATTCTCTGGTGCCTAAAGAGCAGAAAATTGCAATGCTCCTCTTCCTCACTCCCCATTAACCTGCTTCTGAAACAAAGGCCTGACCAAGACGTGTGCATGTGTGGAGTGTGTATATCTGCCCATTAGACCTGTGCACCATCATTGGTAAAGCACCTTGTAGGTCTAACAAAGAAGCGATGCCATCATGTTTCTTCCATACATTTTTTTAATTTTTATTTTTGTCCTATTTTCTCTGTCGTAAAGGCCATTTCTTCCATACAGTAACTTCTCTTGAACATCTCTTTTTTCCCTTCTGTTCAGTCAACTGAATTAGATAAAAATCCATATTTTGATGCCCTTAAATGAACTTGTCTCTCTTTTTTTTCCTCTTCATTCCTTCCATCCTTAAAAAGCAAAGGAAGATAACAACTCATGAAGAGCTTCAAGATGACTAAAGCAGCGGGCATATTTGTCTAATTTGCACAAAGACACCCACATCAAAGCAGAAATCAAGATCTATGCTCATTCAGTAGATTTTTATCAGTCTATCCATTTCTTGTTCTTTTTTTTTCCCCCAGCATCCTTTTTCTCTCTCGCTGTCACATTCCTCTTTCTCCCTCTCTATTTTCAGAGCGTTATTAGGACATGATAAAAGCAAAAGGGATGTCATGACACAGGACCCCCTGTTAGCATTAGGAGGTAGGTGAAAAAAAAACGAACGAGAGAACGCGGGGGGAGAAAAAAAAAAAAGATGAAAGAGATTTGTCTGGAAATGATTGCTCACAAGGCAATGATTCTCTGCTTTAATCTCACACAGTGTGCTCAAATTTCCTATTAGGGAGATGAAGAAAAGAAGCAAGAGGGAGATGGGTCTTACTCAGATAGGTGGTGAGGTGAAACTTGGCTTATCTCTCAGGTCTTTTTTTTTTTCTTTTTTCTTGGACAGGCAAAACATACATTTCCCTTATTCTGGATAAAGAAGCCGTGCCCTGAATGTTTCTTTTTTTAACATGTGCTGCCTTGCTGTTAGGCCATTAGTCTGCTGTAAGTAAACAATAGAGAGGCACAGCTATTGCTACTGAAACCCTGGAGGGTCATACACACACACGAACACACAAACACACACTCACACAAGCCTCTGACAGCTGCTCTTACAGCAAAGCTTCCTTTGGTTAGCGACGATTAGCCTTAGCCTATAGGTAATCAATAGCTGCTATCAATTCCATACCTCTTATTGATGGATGAGGTTAAGTATTCAGAGAGGAGAGTGAGGCGGAATAGAGAGGAGTAGAAGGAGATGGTATTTTACTCTATAACTGGTCTGATAACAGTACCACTGCTTTATTTCCTTTGAATGTAGTTGTGAATGTGTGCGCAAAGAGGCTTCTTTGAATGTTCAGTCCGTGAATTGTATCATTGCTGTCTGAGATTAGTGGCTGCTTGGACCCAGTGAGCGTATTGCCTGGTTACCGTGGCTCCGGCTTCACACAACCCTCCTCCCATCACTGGATTGTTTGTCTTAATGCTGTGTGACATGGCCCATTGTTTTGTCCATCTGTGGTTAAGAGTCAATGGACAGGGGGTGTATGAAGGGATCGAGGAGCGAAAAGAATGGAAGTGAGGGAGATGAAAATAGAGAAGAGAAACGAAGGGGGTTGAAGAGAATAATAAAAAAAAAGGAAATAAAAACAAGACGGGAACAACAGCTGAGAGGTGGCAAAATATGAAAAGAAAAAGGTCAAAAAGAACCTGAAAGTATGAACAAATGTGCTTGGATTTCAATATGGTTCTAAGTCTTTATATTCAGCCTTTTTTTTTTTTTTGCAGGAGCTTTCCAGAGGCTTTCAGTTCCATATGGAGCAGGGCCTTGAGCACTTTGTGATATCACCAATGTAAAAGGCATTATGGCCCCATGACGCCAGTCCCCCTTCAAAGGGTTAAGTCATATTTAGTATGCGTCCTCAGAGTTCCACGGCTTTGTATTGTAAATAAGTCTAATGTGGCATTGGTCAGGTATGCTAATTCAGATAATCAGTGCAATTTTTGCAAATTATAACTGTCAGTGTGGTGGGCACAGAACCTTGGCGGAAAACATAAGGGAACAATTTAGCTTGGGTAATACCCCTTCACCAAAGAGCTGCTCGACTCTAAAAGGAAAACAATCGGCCTGAGCCCATACCGCCCCAACACACCATTTCAAAAATAGTTTATGGTGAATGAAGTTTTTTTTTTCTTCTCTGAGGTACAAGTCAAGCCACTGCCTCTTTTTTTTTCTACTTGCACACACAGACCACAAAGTAATTATAATTTGCTTGGATGGAATTATTCAAAAAGTGACCGCATATTTTGCTCCCACTGCCACAGAGAATATGGTTTTGGGAAATTTCGGGGTAAATTGCTACTTGACGAAAATATAATGATATACATATATGAGCGTGTCTCGTTTTGATTTGACAAATGATTTAAAATTCAGTGCATTGTCTCTAACTAATTGCACAGAGTTTAAAATGGGAACTGAATACTTTACAAAAAATAGATATAATTCCTTCAGGCTCATCACAGTGGATCTTTGCAGGAACTCATAAATAAAGTTTTATTATTATTAATATGTGAGGAATTTCTTCAATTTGACGGAAGCCAGTGAAAGTTTACAACTTGTAAATGCCTTGATTCACAGCAAAGTAAACAAAAACATCACGAATAAATACATTAATTCAATCATTCAATAAGTCAATACTCATTGGATTTAAATTACTAAGAAGAACAAACACAACTGCATGAGAGACAGATGGTCTCATCCTCTTTAAGCTGAGTTAAAAGACAAAATGGCCACCTCTGTCCTAACGCTGGCGGTTAGTTAGTTCTGGGAGTGTGTTGTATCATTTCTCTCACTCTTCTGGGTATCCATGAATGTTTATGTAATGGCCACAAATTACTGAGACAAACCCTGGAAATAGACTTCTGTCTGAGGAGAGACCTTGCCCAGAAAGAAAAAAGAAGAGAACCACTGGAATGGCGTAACCACCTTCACCACCCAGAGGAGGGGGAAAAAAAAGGATAAAATAAAGAAGTGAAAGTAAGGGAAAAGGAAAAAATCTATTACGCCAAAGGTTTTTTGGAGTCATCGCTTCAAAAACGCTCATTCCAACAATGAAAATTGAAGGACTGTTTTTGGTGTTTGTAGTATTTTAGGTTAGTTAGATGGGTTTAGGTGCACTTGGAAACAAGCAATATGGAACTCTTTCTTTTTCTGTGCCCGTGTTCCATCACTTCCTGCTGGATGAACACAAACGTGCCTACATCCTCACACAAGCGAGGGGATAATAAGAGTGCATTAGCTTCCGTTTTTAGCCTACAGCTGCTATGTAAATGGTTAGCACGGCTACAGTAATTTGACAAGGACCAAAAATGTCCCAGAGCCTTATCACTCAGAGAAAACAAAAAGGATTTGGAACATATGCACACACTCACATACACACACCGACACACACACACATGATAAAAGTGTTGTTGGTCTCTCGAAGTCAGAAGAGGTCTTTTGTTTAAAAGGGGGATTCAGACAAAGAGGGTCCTCTCCCTCCTACTTTAATGCATGTCGGGTGGCGGTGGGTGGGGTGGGGTGGTATGAAGGGATGGAGATGTGTGCATGGTGGGGTGGTGGAGTATAGATGACAGGCTGGGCTCTCAGAAATAATTACCTCCATAAGATCCCATCTTGCTTTCTTTCTCTTTTTTTTGTGAGGGAGAGAGAGAACATGGAAAGAGAAGAAGAAAAAAAAAATGACAGAAAGTATGCAGAAAAGGCCCCATGTTTCTGCTTGGTCTGACTTATGTGGCGCTTTACACATGATGGAGCACAGGGCTAATGGGCGAGGATACACTCCCGCACGCACACGCGCACGCACCTCATCACAATGTGCTTTGTGGCTAAACAAATTGTCAAACGGTTGAGAACAAGCCAGCAACAGAAAAATCCCTAACAGCTAAACTTTACAGACTCTTATAAAATTCTAGCTAAACAAATTGTTTAAATCATGAAACTGATGAAGGAATATCCATGATTTGTTTTCTTAAAGTTTTTTTTTTTTTTTGGCTTGAGATGGACTGAAAACATTCATTCACAAAGTAGGCATTTAAATTGTTTTTGGAAGATCGTCAAAGCAAAACAACATCCAAGTCCTTCATGATGAAAGGGAATTAATTTATATTTGTTTTTCTGATGCAAACTTGCATGTGCTTATAAACCTAATTTCTTTATCATTTGTAACTGTACACTGAGAAGAAGAGTAGACTATTTGTTTGCAAAAAAAAATACAAAAATCATTGTGAAAACTTTGGTTTTGCTGCGTTAACTCTAAGTGTGTGCGTGGTTAAGCACATTCAGTTTATTCATATGACAACTGTGTTTACCTAAAGATGTGAAAGTACACAAATACTTGTACATTAGCAAACACATGTCCCGGCATTCACACAATGCAGCAAAAGTGTTGCTCCTGTCTTTGTTGAAAACATTTTTTTTTTACTCTTACAACGTGTCTCTGCAATACTGTAACCTTAATTGGGCCATAAAATCTGCATCCAAATTGTTTAATGAAAGCCATTCACATGTACATAAAGTCCAGAGCATTAGAACTCTTATTCCCAAATGAGCCTATAATTATCTGGCTTGGATCCAAGTCCCAGGCTTTAAGAGAAAGATACCGGTCAGCACTTAAATTAATCTTTTTCATACCAGTCTCTAATGAACAGAAAGTGCTCGAGTCAGGAGTTGTAGCCCCAGAAAACTAACAGCCCACATATACACAGAGTGTTGCTAAACCAAAGACCGGCTGAAAATGTTGCCTACTAGAACCTTTTCCAACTGTTAAAACAGTTACATCATCGATCACCACTGGAACATTCAGCGGCTAAAACACCTTTTTTTGTTTGTTTGTTTTTTGTTACTCATGGCATGTTTAAAATCTGCTACGGTCTATTCTGTGTACGTTTACAGAGCGTTCCGGTTACCAAATCCACCCACTCCTGATCTGTATAATAATACACAGTGTATACAACTCACTTTCAATATTTGAATTAAACTTTACTTTTCAACCAACACCTGCAAAATACACGTAAACCTTGTGAAAGTATTTTGTTCAGTAAAGCATGTATCAAGAAGACAAAGGGACATCCAAAAGAGTGGCTCAGTATTTAAAAAAACAACAACTTTGCACTAGTTTCCTAATGAAAATCCACCATGTGGCATCGAATGAAGGCCTAATAGTGTGTTTTAAAACGGGAACGTTTGGGAAAAAAAGGTGGGGTGAGTTAGTAGTGTTTTTGACTGATTTAAAACCTGTGGTCGTGTGCTTGTGATGTAAAAGGAGGGGGGGGGGGTGGAAGTTTGTGTTTTATATGAAAAAAATAAATAGATAAAAAAAACAAATTTGAGCAGGAACGAGAGGGAAAAGCAGGACAAAAAAGGAAAAAAATGAGAGAGGAAGTCACAGAAAACTAGAGCAGGAGAATTAGGAGGGTGGGATGGGGGCGGTGTTAAAATAGAAAGTAATGATTTTTCTGAGCACGTTTCTCTACTGCACCCCAATTCTCACCCACATTTTGATCCACGTGTAATTGAAACAAAACATTCACCGACAACCGTTTTTATTTCAACTGTATATTTGTGTGTTTTTCATATAAGTTACTAATCTTGTTGTCTCCATCTGTTTTAGGAGCATCTGTACAGAACGCTTTAAGGATCGGACAACACATGAAACACACACACGAGAGTAAGGCATAATGCTTTGCTGGAGAACTGTTCAAAATGTGCTACCCCCTTACCCCCCCTCGCTACACTAACACTAACACCACACCCCACTCCACCCGCTCCCCCAGGTCAAGCAAAGCAAAAGCAAGTTAAGCACTCATTTTCTCCCAGCAGCATTAACATAGGGATGACTAAATAATGGACCCTGACTCTCAGTCTTCTGGTTTAAATTAAAGCACAGCCCCCTCCTCTTACACCCTGCAACCACTCACCAACCTTCCAACCCCTACTCAAAGAAAAACGATTAATCTTTTTTCCTTTTTTTTTTTTGTCTCTCTGAATGTTTTACAGTTCTGTTACACTTATTAGCTGCTGGCAGGACGGAGACTCTTAAATGAAAGCCAAATTGCTTTGGTCATGAGAAAGGAAATGAAAGCTCACTCCAGGGAGAGACTGTGTAGCCATAGCATACATAAGAGTGTGTGTTTGTGAAGAATGCATATGTGTGTAGGTGTGTGTGTATGTGTACAGGTCTTTCACTGTGAGATCCTCCCAAGGTGAAATTTCATAAGCTGACTGCTTGCCGGCCTGGGATGTCCCTGTGCACCGGACGATGTGGGCTTGTGTGTTTCAGATAAAAGTGTGCGGCAGCCTAATGAGAACAGTATGCTCATTTTGGAGAGATTAGGAGGAATGGACGGGCCTGCATCGACAGACGTGATGTGGATATGAAGGCCTGAGGATGGAGGAAAAGAAGTTTGGGCCTAAGCATGAAGAAAAAAGAACTGGTGCAACAAGATAGGAGGCAGGAAATAAGTAAACAAAAAACTATTAATTAGCAGAACTTATTTCATTTAACTAAAATCAAACTGAAAAATACATGTACTGGCTAGAAACAGAAAAACAATAGCTTACTAAATAAAAGAAAACGTGTCATTGCACTTCAATTGGTATTTATAAGGTGGTATCTCACTATGGTGTGGCTGTTTGACTAGTCAGTACAAAACAAAATCCCTCAAACGGTTGAAAAATAAAGAGGAAATTCAGGGATTTTAAGCAACCAATGATCATGTAGCCATGTGGGTTGATTGGCTATAAAAAAAATCATAGCTTGTTTTTGAGTACAAAGCTTGCAAAGCTTTTTTTGTGTCTGTGCACATGTTGTTGTACAACCAAACATCGGTTACAATTTTTTTCCAACCAGAATGGCTAATCTCTTAAGCAATAGTTCAAACAATACACTTTTTGCAACTTTTCTTTTTATGTTTTTATTTGTTTTGTTTTTATAAGGATGAAATTTTAGGTCATGTCTTTTCGGATATTTCTCAACCCCCGCAGTTAATCTTTCCTCATTCATTTTGATACTTTGTTTAGGAAACCAAGCTACAACTGAAGAAGAAAAAAGAGAACTGTCAAAAAATAAAATAAACAAATAAAGAAGAGTTTCCACAAGAACATGGCTGTCCAAGAGGAGAGTGAGTACACAGAAAAATACATTGTTTCAGAAGCTTCAACAATTTGAAGAATAATAGAGATATCAGTTTTGATGCACCACTTGTGTGTTTTGCCTTTAATACTTAAAAAAAAAACACCTAACAAATACAAATCACAACTAGCAAAGTACGCTACAAAGAAGTTGAAAAAGCACAGACCTGAACTGCTGGGACACTCCTTGACATGAAACAGCTCATGGAGGCTCAGTCCATCTTCATCGCCTCCCAGGCCTTGCTGGTGCAGGTGGAGTTTCCTCAGCCCCTCGTTCTGCTGGTGGCGAGATGAACGGGCGTGCTGTACCAGGTTGAGGCGAGCTTTGGTGGAATAGTCACACAAAGTGCAGTGGTAGACACACGAGTCCTGGCTGTATGCGCTGTCCAGCTTTTGCAAGTGCTGTGGAACCAAGAAGATGACACATTAGCATTGGAATTAGTTGTATTTGCAGGTTACGGTCAGGTCAAAAAGTGTAAAACAGCAGCAAAAATTTTCTTTAAGTGCTCCCATTTTGTTAAAGTATTTCCTTTTTAATCTCTGTGAATAAGCATTAAATGGTGCCTCTGAAAACCTTTTCTTCTATTTCAGCAGAATCAAAAAAGGCAAACCAGCTTTCCTAGATTTATTTAGAACTGTTTCCTACAGTAGTTTTTAAAAAAATTTTTCAAAAACTATTTGGAAAAATGTCCTTGAAAATCATTTGACATATTTCCATATGAACTTTAAGAGAATGTAGAAACAAGCAACAGCAAATACATATTCTGGGGAAACAAAACTTTGCTTTATATACATGTCTGAGGTAATGTATTCAAAAATGCAACAAATGTACCATCTTAAAATAGCTGCAAACACTGAAATCCTGTAAAAAGTCAAACGTGAAGCCGAGTTCAGGTTTCGCCTTTAACTTGCACATTGTCCGGCTCTCTTTATTGTTGGCAGCTGTTGGAGGTTTCTCATTCAACGTGTGCTGCCAGTTGCAAGCCCTTAATTTCCAGTTGCCTCTTTAATGGCATTGCAGCCATGCAAAGCTACCCCCTACCTCTCGCCCCGCCCTCCGTATGTGTAGGTGCACAAACCCACATGCACGCACAGCCCCCATCCCACCTTGCCCTGCTCCCATACACCCAGTCAAGCCAAGCATATCAAGTGTGCTTCTGTTGTCGCTGCCGGGCTAATGAACAATGCACAAAAACAAAAGAGCAGGCCAAGCTTTTATTATCTGATCCTCTGTGGAGGGAGGTGAGTCACACAAAGGAGAGGAGAGCAAAGCACGAAGACAGATACACAGAGGTGGCTCATGAAGGTTGGCTTTTGCTTTGTTAAGATTTATTCACGCTGTTTTGTGAGAAACAGGTGCAGAGGTCTACGCATTAATTAATACCTCACTGTTGTGTGTTTGTGTGTGTGTGCGAATGTGCTAAATCTGCCCGTCTCTCACATCCTCCTATAGGAAGATGTTTCTTTCGTGAAGCAATTAAAAGTTAGACAGGTAATATTTTCTTGTTCTTGCGTCATTTTATAGAGAACAAAAAAAAAAAAGGGCATAAAAAAATGTATGTAGGAGGAATGTGTGTATGTGGTGGGAGGAGTGAAACGCAGGTGTGTGAGTCCCCCACCCTCTCTTCCCTCTTCCTCCTTTGACAAACAGGGATTAGCAACATAGCTACAGCCGCTAACACATCTTTTCTCTCTGTCTCTCCTTTTTTCTTTCTTTTGTAGGAAAATCTTGCGAGGTTTTTTCTCACGAGACGGTGGGACGTCCCCTCGCAGTCAGAGGCCCTTTCAGAAGTCTTAAGTTTTAATTAAGTTGGAGTTGTCAGAAGAAAGCTCCCCTAGTCCAGAGCTCAGGGCCATTAATTACAGCTATCTTTGTTTCTCTGTGAAAGGAGGCCTCCCTTGCTCTTTCACTCTTTCTTTGCTTCTTTTCTTTCGTCCCCTCCCTCCCTCACAGGAAAACTGGACTGCTGAGCCTTTTCTGTGGAAACCACACACGTGTGCTATAGAAGCAAACATATATTTATCTCTTGCCTAAACTAGAAACTTGGAATGGTTTTTTTTTTGTACTCAAAACGGTTATCAGTTTTTCCTTTTACCAAAAATAGTTTTAGTGAGTCAGAGATCTTGTTATTTTACTCCATCGGTTAATTCAAAACAGCGCAACAACGTAATGGCATTCTACCATATTTTGATGCCATAATCATTCAGACATAATTTGAGATATCTTAAGTATAAACAAGAAAATAGATCAGCAGGACTTCATTTTTTTCCCCAAACACACCCTTCAGGATTAGTGTGTAATAATAAGAAGTGCACAGTCAATTTTGTGACAGTTTGTTCATTAACTAAGCAGAAAATATTGCCATTACAGTCAAGACCCACTAATTGTTTCTGTTGCATTAGCATAAAAAATAAAAATAAAGACAAACGCACCACATTAAAATGATTGTTTTCATTTAAATCAGTTGTGGCCTTCAACACCACACATCCCTCAATGTCCTAGCTCGCGTCTTAATGTTTTTAGGATATGGGGCTTCAGCTGGGAGCAGCTGAATGATATATTTTGGGGTTGAACTGGGCTGCCAGATAGGTTTAGGCATAATATTAATTCTCCCCCCATCAGCACATTCCAGAGGGTTTGTTTAAGACCAAAACTAGAGGCTGTGTGTGTCGCTCTCTGTTTCTCTGCAGGCCTGAAATGCATGCGGCCTGGTGATCACACAGGCCAGAACATCCATGATTTATGAACTTTTAAAGGAGCACTTTGACTCCTGCCAGGCGTGGGCTGTGTAATGCATATTCAAACACACAAACACACTGTTCCTGCTTCTGGGTTTGCGGCGTTGTGTGTCTGCTCACAATGTGTGTGTAATTTATGCCGAAGCGAAGTTGTCTGTCTGGAAAACACACGTCTAACGCCGAGTGTCTTTGTGTGCTCGTGTGGCAAAACGGCAAAAAAAAAAGGCCCGTCCCTGTCAATATGGCACCTTTCCAGATTGCCTGGTGGTTAATTGTTGGGGATTAGTGTTTGGCAAACAACCAAATAAGCAAACACTCCCTGTGGGCCAATGAAGATCAACTAAACAGCACTCCCAGGGTGGACCTAAACATGGCACAGACGGCTCGAGATGTCGGAGGAGGTGGCTGCACTTCCCCGTATGAATGAAATACAAATTACAACTCTCATGACTTCCTGTTTACACATCAAAAGCACATGTCAGCCTTCTATGACATACACACACAAACATGCATGCACACACTCTGGGACTTGTGTGAGGAGAGGGGAGAGGAGCCAATATGACAGGTAAAGGAAGCTCCCCTGTGTTCGATGCCGCTTCTGCTGCGTGCGTCTGTTTTGCAGCTGGATGACAGAGGACTGCATTCATTATGCAGAATGAGATGTTTACAAAACACCTTTCTCACACAGATATATACAAAAGGCGTGCAAACACCTCCCCTCCACAGACTCTCTGGATTTGTGGGGAAAGTTGCCGCACTGCTGTCTCAATATCATTTGTTCTATCTGGGGTGACAAAGCTGCCTCATTAACGGAATTCTTAATAACCCGAGCCAAAAGAAATCTTTTCACGACTTCTTTTATCTTCCTGTGTGTATGGGCGTTTGTGTGTGTGAGTAAGATTTCACTCCATCTTTTTTTTTCTGATTTTGTGTGTTCGGTTTCTACACATTCATAATTTCAACTCTTCTTTTTACCTTATAAGTATATTTTTGTGTCAGCCTATAATTTCAACTGTTTTTTGTTTTTTTTCGTCGGCGCTTGTGATTTGTTCACTGGTATCGTAAAAATGTTTTTAAAGAGGCACAGAGCAGTGGGGTTGCATTTTCTTCCATAAACCAAATGACAAATTAGCGCATTCAGTACAAACATGACTCTTTCCTGTCATTAAGTGTGGAACCAGGCAGCTAATGAATACATACTGAAAGTAAGAACGCTCTGCAACAGCAGCTGCGTCTTAATAACCAGTGTGAGTGTGTGTGTCAGAGCGTGTGTGTACACGTTTTACATGCAAAAAAAAAAAATGAGTGCATACATTCACTTTTGCTGTTTGAGTTTGCTGAAAGCAGAAACATGCAAATACAACACCACACAATGTGGAAATAAAAACCTTTTTATACACCTTCATCAGTGTTTTAAAGAGAAGTAGGAAGCTTGTTGTCGAGCGTAGCTTCTTTCAAAAAAACGTCACCAGCTTCCGGTGGTATCCCCCGGGCCCCCAGGGGCCATCAGAGACAAAAACAGCCCCACTTGGCCCAGCAAACTACAAAAGCATGTATTGTTCCTTGAAAGTATTTTAAACACATACCAGTGCTGCCTGGAAGGCTGCCAAGTGTAGAATTCCATCAGTGCTACCACCTCCCTAACACATGTTACTGCTAACCGCCACTCAGCCCCCAAGACATAGATGTAACACAAGATCGCTGCCAATGGATTCGCTGGCAGACTGCACAGCTGAAAAAAAAAGTGCTGAGGGCCCAGGTATGTGCCACTGTGCTTCTGCAGATGAAGAAGGAACTTTAGTGTTTTGAGATAGTTTTAATGCCACACAGGCACAAGAGCAAGTATGCATGCAGAAACTGCAAAAAACAAACAAAACAAAAAAAACTACCAAACACAAAACTTGAAGTTTCCTCAGTTCACTTTTATAAGGACAGTGTTCTTAAAACAGAACAAAACAAACTGTTCCAACATCTTTATATTAACCAGACCAATATTTTCTAATTTCCTGACTGTTTCGCTTGTCATAGGAGCAGATCCAGGTGAATTGCTTTGCCTATTTGTCTTAGCTCTGATTATGGGCACTCAGCATGTGATCACAGCTCTGGAGTTTGTCCACTGGATTCAAAACCTATGAGTGAGAGTAGCTTAGGTCACTCAATGACAGTAATCACAAACCAAATAAATTTATTATCTCAAAAAATATGTCATACTAAGTTCTACTTCCCATTTTTAACTCTTTCTTTTAGTTGTCCTTAATTACTTTGCTCAATTTCAGCTGTATTTTCTTTTTGCTATTTGACTTGAGAACAAAAAAATATATAGCGACCGGGCGACTTTGCACGTTGAAAATAATACAAGTCTGCAGGCCACTTAATGGTCTTGCTTTTTATTTCTCTGACTCCCACAAGTGCATGCACGTACAATCGGCCACACACACTATACTTGTATATTTGGCTTTCAGGGTGAAGTCCAACCTAGAGTCCTCATCTTTCTGACCTCTAGTCTCTCCTCTGGCTAAATTAGTGTATAACTGTCTCTGCTTGTCTTTTTGTTCTTTTTTACTCAAGCAAACACAGAGTCTCACACATCAAATCCAAAAAAGACAAAGAAAGTCATACAATACAAAAATGACCAACACTAATAACCTTTACAGTCTAGTGCAATAGTGCACACACACACACATATACATACATATACATACATACATAAATTTATATATATTGCTTTCTCGTCATAATCAATGAATGTCTATTGTATAAGCACCAGATACATTCTATTGTTTGGGTCAAGTAGCTAGAAGTTAAATGTTATGAAATAGAACCACCTGAACAGATCATTCTTACTTACTGTTGCATGTGTGCAAATAGTATGTGTCACAAGTCTCAGAAACCACCTCACCACTATCACTCCATGAAAATGGATCACTATTTACATTAGCATTAGGCTTGGACATCATGGCTCAGCCACTTACTCCCTATTAGCTACCTTGACCTGAGCCCATTAGGGTCTAAAAGCTCTTGCTTGTTTCCATTGCCACCAGGTGAGACTGACCAGATCTCCCCATGTCCCTATATTGTCTTGCCTGTGAGATCATATTTACTCACAGCAAACCAAATATCATAAAACATAAGGATAAAGATGACTAAAATGCTAGAATGTTCTTAAGGTTAAATTCTGTACAACTCAGCAAACTAAGAGGGTTTTTTTTTCGCGGGGGTGCGGGGTTGGGTGTGTGTGGGAGAGTAACAAACAGTTTTTTTCATTAATGCAAAGATGTTTAGAAAATTCAAGGCAAGACATAATGAACAAAGTTCATAAAAAAACAATGACAAAAAATAAATAAAAATCCAAAAAGTAGCTTGACTTTATTGGCTCAATTGAATCGATTAAATTCTAAATCTTCAGAGAAGAACGTGAAAAAAAAAGTATTAGTGCTGATTGTCAAGTTTGTTTTTTCTTTACTCTGCAGATGTTAATATATAAATATATAAAAGAGTAACATAAAAACTAATAGAAACATACATTGAAAAAAAAATAATTAGTGACAGAAATAAAGATACTGAGGGTGAGGGAACAAAAGAACAAGAGATGGAAAGAAAGAAGCAATGATAGTGAAGAATCTAGACGAGCATAGCTGGGTTCAAATCACTAATTACACATTCCTGAGCTTGTGAAGGGAGGTATTGTTTTCCAGTTAGCCCCTTCCCTGTCGCATGGTTTTACTTAGCACAAAACAAAAGGTGCAGGGAACAAAACACAAGCCTAATACGAGGGCCTGCTAATGATAGAGAAATGGGAGAAATTATCCCTGTGGTGGATCCTCGTGAGAAAATGGTTGGTGATGACTGGACAAAGGGAGTTCATTTGGAAAGTCTCACAAAATGGTTTTTTTATATAAGTTGCACTGTATGTGGTGCATTTTTTGTTAGATTTACCAATGCATACCAAATATATCATCATAAATACATTCTATTGATGTAGATGTAAACAGAAACTAAATGAACTTAAACTCAATTGACACACATCAACATACTTATCTACAATGAGACATTTCAGTGCCTATTCTGAGGAAACAGTGTGACAGTGAAGTTTTTTGCATGGACACGCTTTGTGTAAATTAGTATATATTGAATATGAGCATGTTAGAGTGTTACATCTGCCAGGAAAAGCCCAATGAAAGCACCTCTTCTGCTGAATTGTTTTACATATTGCCACAGTAAATCAAATACCTTGCAGTTGACCTGCAAGATTTACCATTTGATCCCTTTCTATGCAAAAAAAAAAAGCACCCGTCTCTGTCTGCTTTACACCCCTGTATCAAACCTCAAACATTTAACTCGTAATTTACAGGGTACGCACAGAGAACATTTACTGAATTGCTACACAAACTAAAGCAGCTACACATTCAACAGAGCCTACAATGTTCAGTCAAGTCCCATAAAACCCCAAATGATGAGCTGTTCCAGCAACACAGAGAACCCTACCGTTTTCTACAAGTGCCAGTGGAGGGGGTAAGCTGATAGTGATGGCAATATTGGGCAGAGTTGTTTGGCTGGTAGTGTTTGCTTAGGCCTCAGCCATCTAAAGGAAGGATTTTGTTTTGCCCTGAAAAAGCCTCAGCCGCAGTCCGCATACCAGCGTCCACTCAACATACCAATGGGCTCTTTGAAGATTACTCAAATGTTTGCCTTTGTCCCCCCGCCTCCATCTGTCTCTACTCCTAGTCCTAACCTACACTCCGTCCAAAATGAGGAAAAGACGAAAGAGGACTGACTAGGAAAAGAAATCCGGTCTATATCTTCAGAAAACATGAAGAAATCAATACCACGCTCAGCTGCCCTTCGATTCTAAATGTTCCTGTAAGAGAAGGGCAACTAATGAAAGATTTCACAGAGCTCCAACGACCACTGTGGTAAATCTAAACATAAACAAAAGAAAACGATCACGTATGCATGTAAGCTAAAGCAAGGTTTCCATTAGTTCGCAGATAAAATATGACACGCCTTTTTAACAATCCACTTTCTGCTCTAATACATGTAAACCCCACGATTAGAATTGACTAAATATTTCCAGAGGGTTAATTTAACTAAATGTGTTGAAAACTCAGGACCCGCTCACCCCCCACACAAACCACATTAATCCTGAACAAGTAAGTGGGCTTTCTATCAGGTCTATTTCAAAGCATTAGGGATTACCTCGCAGAAACTAAGCTGCTTGAACTCACAGGAGGTCAGCGGTATTGTGCTGCTGCAAAGATGGAAGGCCTGTGGTAGAGACGGATAGACAGCAGGACAGGTCAGTTCCCCTTTCTGCAGCTCTCAGGCAACATCTCTAATTCTGTCGCCTTCTTTTCGTACTCTTTTCATCCCTGTCTCTCTCTTTTACCATATAATCGAATATCTCCCACTACTTATCTATTCACTGAGCACCTAATGGTTAAAATCAATTACAGCTGGTATGCTGAAATGCTGAATACTGGTACACATGCTGATAATGACACAGAGCGAGTGTGAGATGGGGAAAAAAAAGGCCAGAAAGAGAGTGACTTGGGATTGTTCCAAGGGAGTAGCACAATTACCTCCAATCGATTGATTATTGATTTGGAAGAGCGTTGAGGAGTATTTCAGTTCAACTTTGTCCATATCAATATCCTGATAGAATAATAAGAGGGGCAGGCATGATAGCGCTTTCTAAATTGGACTCTAAAGCCACAATAACATTTCAAACTACAAAACTGAACAATTTCAAGAAAACTGTCATATAAATTGAACACACATACCAGGTAATCTCAAAAGTAAATCTAATTAACTTTGAAGAAAGAATTCATCTGATCCTCCTGCCATGTGATCCGTGTGAAGTAGGTCTGATCAAATCAACGCTTCAAACATTGAGACAACATGCCCCGAGAGATCATATTTGAGCTGAATGTGCTTTCTTTGATTTTTTCCGTTTTTCCCTTTTATTGTTATCGATGTCCCAACAAGATGATCAAACCTCAAGGATAAAAAAAGGGACATTGTAGTTGGATGTTAAAAACAAAAAGTCAGAGAAAGATCAATGTGGGACTACAGAAGAAGGAACTGTGTATTTTGGTCAGTGCTGCGAATGAAGTGAGGGTGGGAGGGTTTAGGTGAAGAGGGGGGAGGGGGGGGGGGTGTTGCAAAAACAAAAAGACAAACTCCTGCCAGCTTCTTTGTTCTTGTATCCCTGCAATGTTCCCTTCCTTCTGGTGGTCTGGAAGACATAGCCCCCCCCCATCTTTTCTCAGACTTCACAACTCCTGCCTATACCCCACCCCCTCAACTCCCACCCCCTTCTGCTATCGTTCCCATACCTGTCAGCCCAGATCTGCTTCACAGTCTCCTGCACATGGACATAGCCCAAATGACCCACTGTGAGGGGTGGGAATGGTTCTGAATAGGATCGCATTAGGCTGTTAATATGAGAAAACCACTTGTGTCTGCATCTGTCTCACACACACACAAGCCCACCTATCCAAAATAATAATAATAATAAATAAATAAAAGAGGGTCATATACAATACAAGGCACTTTCAGAAAGAATTTCCACAAAATGGTCGAAAAAAAACAATCCGTCTTTATGCTGCCTTTGGCTGTTCTGATGAAGCGGCCACGTCCCACAAAGACATGAGCTGTCAGAAATGAGGCAAACATCAACCAAAACAGGTATGGAGCAGAACTCAGCAGCATTGACACGGAGCACAACACAGTGATGGATGTCTACCTTTAAACATGATAAATTAACTCAGTTTAGTGATCTTCTTTGTGATCAACTATTTTACTGACTAAATGCAAAGTTTATGTGCATCATTGTCAGTCTTCCCTCTGTAATAAGTCTGTTTGTTGTTATTTAATCCCACAACCGGGTGATCGCAGAGACCATATATAATCACTTCATCACATTATTAGGTCACAAAGCCAGTTTACCTTTTCACATGTCAACCATTTTGCCTCTGTTACTACCTTGCTTTGCGGCACAAAAGCACATCAGAGGTGGGTTGGCTTCAAAATCAGTCTTTATGCGTGGGTGGGGGATCTGACTAAGTAAGCATCACATATGAGTTTAGGCAAAAAGCTGGATCAAAGTTGGACATTACATATACAGCCACATGTACTAACACACACACACACACACAAATGCTCTACCGACCATCTGGTAAAAGCGTTGGTAAGAGAATGGACGCAACTCTTATTAATATCTATGAGGATTATTAGGAAGGAGGGTGCGGGTGGGGACGTCCATCCATTCAAACCTCCCCCTTAAACACAAAGCTACAGGGACAGCATACACACACAAACACACACACCTGCTTTTATGCTTTAATTAGCCGCCACCCCCAGCGCCCCGCCCCTGACCTCTGAAAGATTTCCATTGTAATCTCCATGCAGGTGAAAGAGGAGACTATTTGACTAATTTACTAACCAGCATCTCTTTGCTTTGAACAGATGCAGAAAAGAAGAAAGAGGAAAAGACAAATAAACAAGCTTTTTGCCAAAAACAAAAAAAAAAAGCTACATTTAATTAATTTCTCTGCTCAGGTTTATAGTGCTGAACTCTTGGCAACATCTTACATTTTCATGACAAGAACCTATATCTGGCATTCGAGTAGCATCTAGTGTAAAGTGTCGGAGAAGATTCCTTTTTCAAGAGAATAGCAACTCTTTAAAATTGTCTGAGAGTGTAAGACAAGGGCGCTGTTATCAACAGTCTGTGTTTGGTACAAGTGTGCATGGACTTAAGTGGAAAATGGTAACCTGATAACCACATTTTGTCTGAGTGCATGTCCATAAATGTATTTAGTACCATACCTCTGTGTGTACAGAAGCATTTATGTGTATCTGTGTGTCTGAATGTGTGTTTTAAACGGTGCCATGCATTTGAAATAGACCCAGACTATTCTATTCTAGGGAACAGCACAATGATATTTTATGCAAATCTATGGGAGTCAATCTCCTGTCCATTTCCCCATCACACAAGTCCAAATGACAGTCCAATAATTTGGGCTGCATATATATTGGGCCATTTGATTTTTAAATGAGAGAGAGCAGAGTTGACCCTTGCTAATAGCCAAGGCGCAGTGGTGGACCTAATATCACAGATGTGCTAGCAAAGCTGCAGCCATTTGAGAGAAAGCGAGGAAAATTAAATTTGAGGAAGGGGGTCAGAGATTGAATAATTAAAGAAAAATATTCCTTTATTGGTATTGGTAGAAGAAATAAAGAGAGAGAAATATAATGGAGATAAATTAAACATATAAAATTGTAACTGAAGAAAAAAAAAAAACAGCCTCCTTTTCCTGTTCCTCGTTTCCTCCCTTTTATCCCTCCTCCATTAAAACCCCTGGTTTAATTCCCCCACCCCATGATTTCAAGCCATGGTGTTGCCAAGAGGATCATAGGTAATGAGATGGCCTATCTGCTGCTCCCCAGGGGTGAGGCAGAAAGAGGGAGATAGGATAAAAGAGAGTCAGAGACTAAACAAAGAGAGTGGCGAAAACACAGGTGGTGAAAGAGAGTGAGACAGCAAGACAGAGGTGTTTTATATATGAGTTTTCGTCTCTGCAATTTAGCTAAATGTAATCCCTTTTCTCAATGTTGGTCATAAAATGTAGGAAGAATTTCAAGAATACAAGGTTTTTAACTGAACGGACATTGTGAGAAGAGAATGGAATGGTGTAAAGTGGTCAACACAACGATATGGAGAAATGCAATGGACCCCAAACGATCCTTTCTGGTTAAATTAAGATGGAAAGTTGAACAGACTAGCAACGATTTAGGTGAGTCTAAGATTTATTTAAACAGCCATCTGAGAAACAGGTGCCACGACCTCCGAGACTCACATTGTGTGTGTGGTCCTTGACTATGCCACATTGACCATGAACATTCTCAACTCCCAATGACCCAGGGGCAAGCACAGCAAAGATCTTAACCTCAAAGCTCTGCTGGGACACATGCACACAAACACATATGTTTTATACAAGCTGAATCCGCTACTTATGCAGGCGGCACCTGTGAATGGCACGGACAGATTTACTCCCAACTCCATGTGTATAAAGTCCATTGTTTGTTATTTAAAATCATAACAAAGCCATGCATCATTATATTCAATGCTAAGCTAAATATGAGCCAGGCCAGCTGTGGACACACTATGCTAAGGCACCACGTAATGCAGAGTTTACCTCAAAGGGTAGTAGCACACAAACCCTACACTGAAACAAATTGTATTTTGTCCATAAACATTATTTTAGAGGAATTTACTTTGTAGCTACAATAATACTGAGAAGTAAAGTTCTCACATTTTGAGTTCAACTAAAGACTGAATTATGAGACAGATTGTGTAAAATACTCCAAAAGGCAGCGTTTTCTTACATTTCCTTTATAATAGGCAACAAGATGTAGACCTCTGTTTTTCCCATGCAAAGCCTGAGAGTTCCTGTGCCACCTGCTGTGCCTTGGACACCAGAAGACTTGATGTCCATGAACTGCTAATGTCATTTCCCTTTTGCTGTTTCAAAGTCTGGAAAAAAAGACACTTTCAAACTCTCAATTCCCTTCAGAAGTACTCAATTGCCGCTACAAAGCGGCCATAAAATTTCCTGAATATGCTTTTTGTTTGTGTCTTCAAATGGTTTCCCATGCCATAAAGATATTCTCTGTTTCCAAAAAGCCAGATGGTAAAGTCGTCAACACTCGGATCTTTTATGCGCTCGGCCAAGCTACCTCTATCCCCATGTGCTTTTCACCTCTGCCAATACATAAAAGGAGTGGGTTTTTTTTTTTTTTTTGGGGTCAAATAAAGATTTTTTTTTTCCTCTGCTTTCCTCAGTCCCATCTATGGTTTCTCCACACCTCTCTCACTGCTTTACCACCACATGTCCGAGGGTAAAAAAGTGGAATTTCTGCCAGAGGCATTAAAAGCGTCATCTGTAGAACAGATTTGTTCAGGCTTGTGGAGTAGGTGGGTGGATAATCGGGTGCACTCAGGGGACATTGGGATGACCCTCGCTTGCCTTGGCTATACTTGGGTTACATCTTTAACTTTTGTTGCAAGCAAAAAAGGACAAATTTAGACATTTCAATTTTAAACTTCATTCGTGTCCAGATAATAGAGCTTCTTCGATTGGTACATTCAATTACACTGATTATTATAAGTTTTTATATCACTAAATGGCTGCTAATGTTTAGTAGTGCAACCTTGGTAACTTATCAGTAAAGTGCTCATACTTGAAAACTACACAAAAATGACTCGGCATCCTCAAGTGGTTGTATGTGTGTGCACAGTCACGTGGACCTGCTCTCAAGTCTTCCTTTGACAATGAAAAGACTTTGATTTGAGTCAACTAATCATGTTGATTCAATATGCTAGGACCTCAGGTAAAGTTGTCAAATGTACAACAAATGCATGTTTGCTAAGAATTTTTAAATTTCCCTCAATCTAAAACATCTCTAATTCATCCAATGCCAGGTTCAGTCTTTGCCAGTCTTTGGACAATCTAGTCTTAATATGAACATCCTGTTTCAGTTGGCTAAGACTGTTTCCGATATCCCCAAGTATGCAAATTAGCCTAATCCAGTTAGAACTTGAAAATAAATGTTAGAAACAGTATGATATTGTGAAATTATTATATATCCTCAAAATGTACTAATTAAACTAACTAAAGTTTACAGCTAAAAATACGCATGGCTTTTGTATACCCTTTTACTGCTTTGATCTCTTGATGTGAGGCACAAAAATATAGAAAAAAAAACATGCATAAAGACACAAGGACTTCTAACAGCAAAATTTTACATAAAGTTGTAAAGAAATCTTCATTATTGTAATGCACTTGTGTAATTTATTGCAATGTTAACATTGCATTAAAATTATCCGATGTAGATGTTTTATGTGTGTATATATGTACACAAAGTTGGGACCACACATAAAGTGTACTGTGAACAAAACTGTGAGTAAAACAACTGCATTGTTCATTCTGATCTATTTTATCAATAGCTAAATGAAAAAGCTAAAAGGACAACAGAAGATATTCAAAATTCTAAAATACTTCCCTGATAGTTCATGGTGTGTGTGAGATCAGGAAAAACATTAGTGCCAGCTGCTCATAAGCAGGAAATGTAATCATATCTGATGAAGATCTTCTATGGTACTTTCACAGTGACCTTTTCTATCTTTGTCATTCCATTCTCATGGGAACTTTCTGTCTGTGTGGTGCTGCACTTAAGAGGATGAAATGAAATCTTAAAAATAAACAAAAATATGCATGCCTTTTTCATTTATCCTTGTACTATCAAAAAACTTTTTTTTTCTATTCAAATATCTTTTGATAAGAACTTTTTCCCTATCATTACATATTTCAAAACTGCTTTATTGTTGTTATTATTATTACTACTATTATTTATCTTCTAGGATATAATTAGCACATCTCAAGCAATTAATGTTTTTACCTTGTATAGGCGGATGGCAGACTCGTGCCTCTGATTGGTAGCATGTAGTCTCAGTTTATCCACGCTGTTGCTGTAGTAGTCACAGGCATTGCACTTGAGGTGCACAGGGTTGCCAATGGCCACACACTTTAATCTCCACTGGTTGGCCTTGCCTCCCTCCTTGATGTGGGCCACCAGCTGGTGCTTCTGCATGTGCTTGTCTGTCTTGCAGTGCAGCTGAAAGTTGGCCTTGAGCTGAGTGTTGTAGCTGCAGAGCTTGCACTGGTAGACATCACCCACCACACAGCGCCACTCTTCTTCAGGCAGGGAGCGCTCAGCATTGATGTGAGTGTTGAGAGCCTCTAGGCTGTCTGTGGAGTAGCAGTTGCACACAGCGCACTGGTAGAGGCGCAGCGAGGGGTCACTGATAGGTGGTGACAAGGAGGAGAGGGAGGGGTCTGATGAAGACATGCCCCCCATTCCACCTGAAGATACCAGCGATAGATCATCTGCTATCAGCTGGCCGCTGGCAAGACGCAACTCTGCTGATAGGTCATTATTCACTATAAAGAAATGAGTGAAAATACAGGTTAGACAGCTGATAAAAAAATTTAAAAAATTTAAAAAGGTAAAATTTAAAATAATGAGCAGTATTTATGTGAAAAGAAAGAAAAAACAGAAAAGTCAGACAAAAGGTAGGCAGCATGGATCACAGGAAGGACAGTAAATATGAAGATAAAAAAATGAGTAAAATACATGGATGTGGTGAAAATGAAAAGCTTCCATGGGTATGGGATGATTAAGGATTGAGAAAAAGGGAAAAGACAGTTTTTTATTAAACAAAATTAAGTGTGGAAAAAAAGAATTGTCTTTCTCACTCACACAAAAGGATTTGATCAAATAAAGCCTCACAAAGTCTACTTACAAAATCTTGTCTATAAAAAAAACCTTAATAGGATTGAATCAGGATCAATTACAATCATCCTTTTCAACTGCTAACTCGCTCATCAGGTAGCTTTAATTACTGCTCTCAGCAATAGTGGCACAATGGTTTTAGGGCTCTAGGCTTCTTTTTGCATCCGCACACAGATTTGAAAAGCTGATCAATGCATTACACATGCATTCCTTCTCTTCTGCCCACCAAACCTAGAACAAACAAAAAAACAGATCTACCATTCATGCAAATGTAATTAACTCTCTCGTTTGATCCCATCATTGTCCCTCTATCCATGTTACCAAAGCTAATCTTTTCCTTTTTTTTTTCCAGATATTATCACAACACAGTATGCACTGAGGCAAACACATCATCTGGTTCACTATTGTACATGATAATGTTCCCAATTCGGGACAATTATTGAAATAATTGAAACTGGATATAACTGCCTGCATGTCGAAAAATAATAAGCACGCTCCTAATTATATATGGTGGGGATGTATAGAAAGTTGCAACATGTAAATCCACCATCAAGAACATTAATGTGTGTATACGGGCTGTGGTTCCTAATCCTTGAAGGTCTGTAAATATAAGTTTGACTGTAAATTAGTTTCCCACTCACACTATTCCAACCTATGCACATCTGTGCTCACTATGGGGAGCTGTGAGTTATCAGTGTAATTCACTGAGAGTACATCTGCTAGCTGGGCTGTGACCTCCACACTAGAGGAGGGAGTGGGTGTGCAGCTCTGCAGGGTCATTGTTAAATCTCTCTCACTCCTACGGGAATCCGCTTCCTGCTGTTTGAGAGGATGTGCATGTGTGTGCGTATATTTCTGTGTTCTCTCCAGAACGAGTAAAGGTTTGTTAGTGTGTGTGAGTGTGTATGTGCATTGAGGTGATGTTGGTTGTGATGTAGAGGGGAGAGGATTAAGCTGACTTAAGAAAATTACAAATGAAAGATTAGGAATAATTCTCATGTGGCATCTCATAATCATTTTTTAATCAGTGAGAGGGGTCAGAGAAAAGAGACAATGACAGAGGAACCATATGAGAGCAGAGATAAGAGTGAGAGTAAAAGAGAGAAGAGCAAGGGTAGGGGGCCAAGGCAAAAAATAAAAAAAATGATGGAAGCAGAAAACAAGAAGGTGAGAGGGCATAGATAAAGATGAAGAGGAACAAAGGAAACACAAAGATAAAAAGAACACCTAGATGGTATTCGATAAATGAAATAAAACTGGCCATGTAAAAAAAATGAACCAAAGAAAATTGAATTACAAGTTATGGAGCAACAAAAAAAGCCTTTTTCAAGCTTTTTAACTGACTAGTGTAAAATCTGAGACATGCATGCCTAGTTTTGTTTTACATGTTAAATCTAGTTTTATTTACCTAGGCTCGATCCAAGAGCAGCAGCAGTTGCTGGATCTAACTGAAAGGGGTTAATCATCATCTGGGCATCTGGCCCACCATTGCCAGCCGGGTTCTCCAGTTTTACTCCTGCCAGGCCCATGTTTTGAGCCAGGTAGTACTGGTACAACTCTGCCTCTGCTGGGGCCAGGCCCAGATGGAGGCTGTGCTGGATCTGTTTCATGTTCTGTTGCAGCAGCATCATATTGTGCATGTGCTTCTCGCTGGTCATATGGATTCGTAAGTTCCGTGCCACGTTGGTCTCGTAGTCGCACACCTAAAGTAAGAAAGGTGGGTGTCAAACTCTCAGTTTGAAAACTGTGCGAGCCTCATATTACACCACAAACAAAACTATTTTCAAACTAATAATAATTTACAATAAAAATAAGCATGAGTACATCAGCAACAGAAACAATAAAATAGTAATTCATAAATCAACAAAATGCTGATATACTGACATGATAGGGCCGAAAAGCTACATTTGCAATGAATGTTATAATTACTGCATTATATTGGCAGAATGTATAAGATATCCCCTTTTATACCAGGAGTCAGATGATCTTTCTAAAAAAATAAATAAATAAAAAACAGACACTGTGACGCACAGGGAGATAACTGCCTCATTGTGCAGTCAGTCCAATGAACTAATTGGTATGTTATTACCACTGTGCTAGAACAATGTTTTGTCTCTTTCATTACCTCACAGCGCCAAGTGGGTTTCTGTTTTGGCTTGGAGGGAGAGGGTGCACCACAGTTTCCACCAAGGCTTGCACTGGGCACAGGGTTGGCATGGTTATGGTTGTACTGTGCCTCAGTGCCACCGTTCTGGAGTGTTTGCACATTATTCAAATGCTTGTCTGACTGCATGTGGATGCTAAGGTTTCCTTTGGTGGTGGTTGAATAATTGCATACCTAAAGGAGAAAGATTATTAGACAAAATAATAACAAATAATAATGTTTGGTAAACAAAAGCATTCATTAATTTTAACTAACAATTCTAAGAGATAAGGAAAAAAAAAAGACAGTTATCCAAGATGATAAAAAATAAACAGTGGACAGACCTCACAGCGGAAAGGCTTGTATCCACAGGTATAGCTTTCGCCTCTAGCTAAACGAGGGTGAGGCTGTCCTGTACGGCAGTATGCACATGATCCACCAGATTCTGGGTGTTTTTCCTTCATATGAGCGTCCAGTGTTTGCTGGTACTTGTAATGCCAGTTACACTTTGGACACTTCAGCGTCTTGCATGAGTTTCGTGAATGCATCATTGTCATGTGCCCTCCTAGAGACCGTGACGATCCCAAGACCGTGTCGCATTTGGGGCACTCCACCCCACTGCCTGGGGATCCTTCACCTGGTCCAGGAGTGCCAGGGGTTCCCGGAGTTCCAGGTGTACTAGGATTTCCTGTGTTTTGATGTAGAGGTCCAGGACTCTCATCATCTCTGCGCATCATTATCATGTCAATCGGGTTGGAGGATGGTGATGTTCCACCGCGTCCAATCAGGCCTTCACTTGTTGAATCATTGCTGCTTTCCCTCTCTCTGGCAGCTGCCAGAGCATTGGATAAGAGGCTCTTCTCCATCTCCAGCTTCTCAGACATAGGCAGGGAGGAAGAGGAGGTGGACGCAGGGCCTTTGCTGTCACTGTTTAACTTAAGCACACTGTTGGAAATGGGGGAAATACTTTGGTTTAAGAGAGGGAAATCTTTGCTACTGGTGCAGTCAGCTCGCTGGCTTGTCACTGCCATATTCAGGGCCTGTTCCTCCTCCTCAATTGCCTCCATCTCTGCTCCTCCACAAATTGAGTAAGTGTCCTCATCCTGTTCTGGACTTTCTTCTCCCACTGTTCTGGGTTCCCGCTTAATGGACGGATACTGGCTCAGGTCCAGCCCATTGGGTTGCAAAGTGCATGTGTCCCTAACGTGGCCTTTGTAG
The DNA here is from genome assembly GCA_031762555.1 of Cynodonichthys magdalenae. Lineage (NCBI taxonomy): Eukaryota > Metazoa > Chordata > Actinopteri > Cyprinodontiformes > Rivulidae > Cynodonichthys > Cynodonichthys magdalenae. Next base: position 17,940,709 of record JARVJO010000165.1, on the reverse strand, counting down.
TCACTATCAGAGTTCAGACTTTCTAGGCTGCCACCAATGGCAGCAGCAGAACTCCCACTGGGGGTTCTGTGGGCACCAGCCCCTCCCCCGAGGTTTGGGTTGGTCTCAGCCTTTGGCATGATTTGGGTTCTGGGGGTTTGGTCAGAAGAGGAGCTGCTGGCACTGCCCTTCAAGAAGGCAAAGCCTGCCTGAAGAGAATCTGCATTCTCCCCACTACTGTGAAAAGCATTCCACAAGCCTCGGAGCCCTGTGTCTGGCCCTAGGAAGTTGGCAGGTGAGGGAAAATGGGGTAGCACAGCGTTTTGGGGTTTTTTTGGTTCCAGAAAGCTTATAAGAGGTTCTTTGTCCTTTCCGATGCCCTGGATGATGGCAGAGACATGCTTGTTGCTCAGTAGCTTCTGTTCCTGCTCATTCAGGGTCATACGGTGGTCATGAACAGCATGTGTCACGAAGGAACGGCTGTAGCCAAAAGACAGCTTGCACAGGAAACACATCAGCACAGGCTTCCGCCGTCCGTCGGGCACACAGCCCTCAAATTTGGACAAGTCCACATTGTTGGGGACATCTTTGGACACACAGGAGTTTTTGGCTGCACCATCCGCCGTCAGATAGTCCTTGTCATTCTTATGGCGGAGGTCATAAACACGAAAACTGTGCAACACAGGACCAGCGCCCGCCAGCCCTCCCACTGAGGTATTTGGGAAGGAGGGGTGGTCGGCCGTGAAGGATTTACTCCCAAGGGATGAGGCGATGTGGAAGGTGTTGATGATCTGGGGGTAGAAGGACATGGGTGCAGCGGGCTGCTCCAACCGTTCGCCACCTGGGCTCAGGCCACTTTGACCACTGTTGCCCAGTATATTGGGGAAGGTCTGGGGGGACAGCAGGCCCCTGAATGGAAGAGCCCCTGAGAGCCCCCCCTGGTTACCACGCTGCTCTTTGGAGTCCTCCAGGATAAAGGCAGAGCCATCGGGCTGGTAGATGATCTCGCCACATAGGTTCTCCACATCACTATCCTCCTCCATCTCACTGTTTACATCTCCTATATCTGCAGCACCCACCTCACGATCTCCTTCATCCTCACTCTCCTCCCCTATCATCCCTTCAACCTCCTCATCTTCCTCATGATCTCCAGCGATAGGCAGGCGGGCATTAGGGCAGTGGTGCTCCATATACTTTTGTAAACTGGAGAAGGAATTAGAACATTCGTTGCAGGGGATCTCTTTTGCCGGTGCCACAGGAGATGTGGCAGGGGCAGAACAGTCCGAACCCAAAGCTGCTCCTCCTCCTACTCCTGGTAAAGTTCCAGTAACATTCCCTTTGTTACTGGTAGTAAAGCTTTCTCTTCGACTCTGCTCAGTTACAGGGTCGATGGTTGCACTGACAGTGGTGGGGTTAGTAGTGGACCTAAGTGGGCTTAAAACAGGCCCTCCGAGGCCATTCTCTGGCTCTCCAATGGCAGCAGGCAATGACTGGTTGTTGTTGCCATTTGTGACACTGGACTCCATGGAGACAACTGAGTTGTCCTCAGCAGCAGCATCCAACCTCTGGCCACCATATTCCTGCTGCCGTGATGACACCATGGGGGGGGAGTCACAAGTTGCCATGATGACCACTACATAGGGATCTCATCTCATCCAGCCCAGTAGGGACCTGAATTAGAGAAAAAGAGAGAAAAGCATAAGTGGTTAATTTTAGAGAATAGGGTTTAAGAACAGAATGAAAGCTAATTCTGAAATAATGCTAATTAATCTAATTCATTCCTATTAATTCCCACCCACATAACCCCTTTTAATAAACATGTTATATTAAACACTGACTTTATCTAAAAGGCCTTTTAAGTATGGTGAGCTCTGTTATTTTTCAGATGCCAACCAACAGCAAGTACAGTAGAAATAAAAAAAATAAATAATTTAACTTAATAAAACTCCTGTACACCAGTCTTCGGAATGCTAAAGGGGCAATATTATGTGTTTCTCAGGCATATATTTATATTTATACCATAATAAAGTAACTGTGTCACCTTTAGTTATTAAAATGCCGTTTCTAAACACCTTGAAATTGGTCTCTGTCTCTTTAAGAACCTCCTTCCTGTTCTGTCCCGCCCATTTCAGCGTCATCACAGCCACTTCTCTCTAGAGGGCTCTGCTGTTTACAGCCTGGAGCAGACTTTGTTGTAATAATAATTAAAAAAGAAGCAACATTATACAATATCTGTTTTGGAAAATTGCATCTCAGGATAAATATGAACCTTATTGTCGGACCGGAAACATGTTTTCTAAAGAACCAGAGCGATTACAGAGAGGACGTTTCAGCTGGTAAGATTATTTCAGTCATCCTCACAGACACACGTACTGATCGTCATATATGTTACAAATCTGAACACATAGACCTAACAAGGATGTGAACAAAGCAACGTGAGTTTTTTTTTCAGCTTAACTGCAGAGGAAAACGATGTGTGTTTACTATAACTGCTGCTGATAGTCTGAGTCGCAGGCGGGGGGTGCGGAAACTCAGCGTAGTTTACTTGGCATCTGAAAATACATTTCCTCAGAGGTATCTTTAATCTGACAATGACTGGAGGGAAAAGTGGTTAGTACTGGAGCTCAGCAGACATGGTTTTCACCGGATGTTAGTTGTTGCTGCTGAGAGCCTGCAGGAGTCGCGGGCCGGGGGGTGGGGAGATGAGCTCTGTGATGTGGAAGCTCTGTTCTTAGACCCAGCCCAGGGGAGGAGATATTACCAAAAGGTGGTTCTAGACCCAACCGGTCGTTTTTGTTCTCCTGCCTGGCTGCCTCAGGACAGCACAGGGTTTCTCAAACATGCATGAATGAGTCAAAGCAAGACTCTGGACATGTTTTTGATGAGAGGATAACATTATAACATGATGTAAAACTCAAAAATGTTGATTTTACATGATGTTGCCCCTTTAAGCGATTAAAGATTGTAAAATATGGTTTTGCATTACTGTTGCACAACTATCACAATCAAAATGTTGCTTTGAATAAAAGTGCTTTTTTTTTTCTGAATGAATTTTTGGGCACTTTAGTGACATCATTACATTCTGGCACTTTGTTAAACGACTTTATTCTTGTATCATAATGTATGCACAGAAGAAACAAAATCCTTTATAAACAAAACTATTGATGGTCCATCAAATTACAGCAGAAAAATAAGTTGTGGGTTATGGTAATAAAAAAAAGAAAGTCACAATTTTGTTATGTTAGCTTTGTTTCAAGTAGCAGAGAAAATACTGAAAACAAAACAAAACAGAATGAGCTAGCTTCAGTGAGGAACAGTGTTTGGAATACCAGTAAGGTGTTATCAATCCTGGGTGGCAGCCCATCTTTCAGCCCCTCACTGCCGCTATCTGTTGGCTTTTCACAATAAGGTAAAATTGCTAAGGCACCCATGAACATGCACTGCATATATATCCCCCAAAGTCCACAAACACACATTAGAAAATATTGTTAAGATGCATTCACAGGCATTTGTTGTTCTAAAAGCCTGAGAGCCAAAGTGCAATTGCTATTTTAAAGAAATACATTCTTGCACAGCTAAATGCAACAAATGAGAACAACTTGTACATGCCAAAGTCTCTTCACATGATACAGTACCAGCTCCTTTCAGATGCTTGCGTGTCAATGAACTAGCATTAAAAGAAAGCTATAAAGAGTCATGTTAACCTTTAACCCAATCCACCTGCTGCTTAATTCTTTCGCTTTTCTGCACTGCCTTTTACTCACAACAAAGCTACAAAGCAATTAGAGGATTAATCCACAACACTCCAGGGCTAAACAAAGCTGGTGGGAGGGACAGTGAAAGCGTAAGAAATGAAATCAAAAACTGAGTGTGCGTTTTGATGGTGCGTGTGTGTGCATGAGCTGCAATCAGGTTTAATCTGATAAATCCCAGGGATGATTCCATGGGACTGGTAATAGATAAAAAGGAGATAAATTAAGTTTTCTGTGTCTCATTCATGTGTATTCATGAGATTTTTTTTTAAAAATCACAAAGCGGAGAAAATGAATTTTTGTACTTATCAGTTGGAGGAAATAGGTAGGAAGCAAATGTGTGACATGTGCATGATAAAATCTGTTTCTTTTCGTAGGAACGTATAGTCCATCAATCTAGAATTAAATCATGGGTCTAGAGGTCGTTTTCACAAATACCCGATCATGAATGTATTTTCAAAAAGTGGTTTTGTTTTTCTGACTTTTGTTGTTTTGACCTTAAGACAAACATCTTGGAGATAACAGCTGTGGTCCTCTACAGTACGCACCTCTACATGCAAGCATGTGTTTTCATGTTATCACTAATTGTAATTGCACAAACATTAGCAGCAATTAGTCTTGCATTCTAAAATGAGAAGATGAAACAGGAAAAATGAATCATGCCACAGGAATGTGTAGTAATCACACACACACACACAGAAACTTTTTCCAGACTTTTTTTTTTCTCGTTTTAATGTATGCATGTTCATTTTAAACATTGCTGCATAGTTTCTGTTGCAAATGTAGAAGCAAAAAAAAGAGAAATGAAATGGAATTAAGTCTTGTTCAAACTGTCACTATACATTTGTAATGTTTACATGATACCAAAGTGAATATACCGTACTTCTCTCTACAGTTTAACATATATAAAAAGTCTTAATATTTTACTCTGTTGCTCTTTTTCCAAAGGCGTGTGTTACATGTGATGTTGTGGGTAAAGCTGCTCAGAAGCAAATGGGTCTGAGGGCTAATGCGGCGCATGCGACAGGATTTACTACTTGTCAGTGGTGTCATTTCGCTGCTTATTTCATTGGGGAGCAAGCCTTTTGAATTGTAGCTTGGACATAAAACACTGTGGTTTATGAATTATGCATCTCTTTAAGAATGGAATTATGTCTCATGGTTAAGCCAGTGTGTTAAACATTTGGCACTGACACATCATCCCCCCTAATGCTAACAGGTTAAGAGCTGTTTACATGTGTGCTGCCTGCCAACAATAACATAACTGTCCATTATTTTGTTCCCTTTGATTCTAATTGAACCCATTACTCTTGCCTCCAACTGAGCAATCTATTGTTATAAATGCTGGATGTTAAAGACATCATTTTTGCTTTCATTCAACTCTCTCATCCGACCAATGTACGCAGTAATACACAGTAACTTGTAGTCAGTCCATTCCTACTTCTTTTTTTGTTTTGCTCCATCTCCATGGTTTCACACCTCTCTCAGCAGTGCTGCCCACTTGTCTTTCTTTTAAGGTAGATCATATTACTACTAGCTAAAAAACATTCCAGTTTCTCTCCCCCACTGGCTTCCTCCGCTCTGCTAACCAACCAGACTACTTTCATTTGTAAGAGTGAAATAGACAGACAGATACATAGAGAGAAACTAACAATGAAGGGTTTTCCACACTGCAGAAACAGTTCCCTTCTTTTAACGGGAGAACAAAAGAGGTGGCCTGAGCTGCTCCTACCTCTGTTTTTTAATTAAGCATGTCCCCCTTGCTTTCACACGTATGCACACGGACACAGGCTGACAAACACACACCCACACACAAACACACACAGACAGAAACGGACACACATAACATTAAGGTAATTAAAGTGGCAGATCAGATCCAGTGAGAGGCAAATAATAGCCCAGGAATGCCTGCTTTGGACCCTGCAAGTTCTGATGGGTGAAAGGGGCTAAGAGACTCCTTAGCCTTTTGTTTTTCTCCACCCGCCCCTTTGCTCTCTTTCAACTATCCTTCCATCTGCTTTTCAGTAGATCCCAGAGAAACGAAGAGGAGGGGATTTTGTTTTTAGCTATTTAAATCAAAATTAAACACATCGTGTTTCATCATCAAGTTGAAAGTTATGTATCGTGGGCAAACTGGGAAATAAAAAGAGATTATGAAGAGTTTACTACAAAAGAAAAAAAAAGTTGCTTGACAGTTACACCATTTGATAGGAACACATTCATGTTTTTGGGGGGGGTATCTGTGTGAAATTTATGTGCTGACCACAACATAAAACTTTACAACATGCAAACAGTTCAGACTTGAGCTATAAAACAGGTGGTGATGCCAGAGTCTCCTCCTTTGTTTTTGTATTTTCAGACTATCGAGCATTAGCCAGAGTTGCAGCCTGTTATATGTCAAACCTGTAATTGCAGTGTCGCCACACTGCCGACTTTGTTTACACTGGGATCTGTTGGGTTCAAATTCCTCAACACCAACTGTCTGACATTTTAATGCAAAGGAAGCACAACTATTAATACTGCAATGATTATTTACAGCGTTTGTAAACACTAGAATTAAGTACTTTCTTGATCTCTTATGTGGTCGACTAAGTTCTAAAATGCTCATTTTTCTTTAAACTTGTCTAACTATTTGGAGGAATATGTGAGCACAACTAATGGCCAGTAAAAATAAACTGAATGTTTGTTATCTTACTCTTCTAGATGCCAAAGTCAGTGGTCGGTGTGAAACTACAACTCTGTGTCCACACCTTAAGGTCTTCTCGAAGGTCAGCTCTCCCCTGGCATGTGGCCTCTTTGTGTAACACCAAATCTTCTATCAAAATGTCACAAAGCGTTAGCCAAAAACAAAGGAGAAAGACTGTGTAAAAGCCCCTGCATCTATCTCCCACTGTCAGAGCCATGAATAGGCCTACTCTAGTCTAATTAGACTTGTTTATTTGTTGCCATGCAAAAAACGAAGGGATGAAAGACGAAGTGAATGAAAGCAAAGGGGAATTATCTCCTTCCTCATAAAGCAGAAGAAGCTTCAGCTTCCATCAAAGAGCACTAATGCACAAACACATATGCACATGTGCACACAATCACAGAATAAGGCCTAATGTTTTTGGTTTAAAGCTTTAAAAACAAGTGAAGAGAAAAAAAATCCTAAATAATGAGATGGGAGAGGAGTTGCGTGACCAACTTTTTTTGTCTCCTTTACTTCTTACGCATAAAAGGTAGATAAAATGCAGCCCTTGTTTGATGCCTGGAGGTGTAATATTAGACACAAGTTTCAGTAGATCTCAACAGTGCCCCTCACACCCTTTTATGTCCGCCTGTCCTATTCCTTATGTCTAGCTTGTAAGCAAAGGCCTTCATTACCAAAAGACACCTTATCATTACTGCACGGCAAAGCCCAGACACCTAGAGCGCCACGTCACTCAACAGGAATCTTGTTCGACAAATTACCCTCACTGCTAAAATGCCTTTTTTAAAATCAAAATCCAAATTATTCTGCGATCAATGATAGTGGATTGTGGAAAAAAGGCAAAAGACACACGAGAAGGTTTAGAGAAGGGGGCTTAGAAGAAAAATGTAGAGGACAGAAGAAGCATTTTTCTTCTTTTTTAAGATCAGGAATGCAGGTTCTATCCCTCAGGTTGATGACAAGTAAATTGGTCTCATTGGTTGCTCAAGTAACATTACACCCAACTCCCCTCAGGCTCACACATGATATTGTATTGTTGATTAAGAAAAACAGAGTTACGGATAAAAAAAAAAAAATTGAGGTGAAAGAGTTCTAGGACAGCAAAAACTCTATTGAGTTGTATGCAAACATATGCAAACTTGTTGACTAGATGAGAAGAAAATATGAACCCAGAGGTCATTACTTTTTTTTCCCCTTCGCTCACAAAGAACAACCCATGGGTTCTAAAGTCTGATCCTGGGTCAGATTACAGAGGTCTCTGGCTTTATTTCAACCAAAACTGCTCAACAGAATTCACTCTAATGATTTCAATTGACTTTACAGCCAAGTTAAATTTAGTTGCACACATTTTTCATTGTGACACTTGTGTAGCATGTTTATCCTGGGTCAGTGTCAGTGTTTATACGCTGCTTGTACAGCTTCACAGAGACAAAGTTTAATGGATTAAAGACAACTTTGACTGGATTTAACGTTCTTACAAATGGACTTGGGGCTTACAGAGTCCAGTTTAAATATACGCACAAGCCTCACGCCTTTGAAGACGTAATACTTCAAACTAAATTCAAACTGAAACATGAAAATAAACAGTCAGACGCTGCTGGGTCACAGTCACCACTTACTGCCCTTGCTAAAGATTTTTTTTCAGCATCAAAGGGGAAAGCCAATCTACATAGCTAATGCCTACGATTTTTTTTCCCCTCCCTCCTCTTGCTCAAACTCAAAACAGCAAAGACTGCAGAGAGTGAAAAAAGTGGGGATTTTTCTTTTGCCGACAATCTGGAAACACTCTCAAGTTAATTAGGGTTGATTGGAAATGAACCACACAAACAAAGGGCAGCTTATGTCCTGACTATTACAACCATGCACAGCTGCGTGCACGTCCACGGCGGGTTACTGAAACCATTTTCGGAGGAGCACGATGGGAGAACTTCTGGACTCATCGTTTTTACCCCCCCTCCAATCGCTGTGTTGGAGAATGTGTGACCACCTCCACTGCCAGGGAGCAAAACTTCCAGCCCCTGACACCACAAAAGGCAAGAAGGTAATTAAGTTTGAAAGAATGGAGGCACTACTACAAACAATGTGCCAGTGTCCACAGGGAAGAATATATGTGTGTGCATGTTGAGGGTGGGGTGTGGGGGTGGAACGGGGTGGGGGTCAGAGGAGTCATTAGCATTCAGAGACCGGGTGAAAGAGAGGAAGGAGGGCAAAGGGGAACAGAGGATGACATTCTGTCTCTTTCGGATTCTCGCTGTCTTTCTCTATCGCAGCACGACTTGTCTGTTCATTCTCTTTATTTATCTCTCCTCTTTTTATTTTCTCTCAATCACCCTAACATCTGGTACAAACCCCTCTAACCCTCCTTTATCTCCCCCTTCCCAGCTACCAAACTGTTGCGTTCTTTTGGGACCCTTCCTTGTAGCATGTGGTGCCCCGTTACAGACGACATACGCTCTGCAAATCCAAATTTTAAGTCCAGACTTTTTAGGTACTTTGCACGGATAAGTTGGCAACTTTCTTTCTAAATTTATTTTTGAGGACAGCATTTTCAACAGATTCCGCACAGTACCCCTGTAGATTACCACCTGAGTGGGCTAAGAATTAGTTAAACATCACCTCTACACACATAAACACACATTGGCTCATATAAGGTTTTCACACAACACAAACCCCAAAAAAAAGTCTCTTTCATCTTTTTTTTTACCACATCTCCAGAAAGAGCAGTTTAACTCAATTAGCAAAGAATGTAACTTTATTTACAGACTCCTAAGCAATTTGCAACACACACACATAAACACACTGACTTACATAGTTTAAACAAACTGTCCCTCTCCCACGTGGTTGGAGCTAAGAAAGAAGTATTCATTGCTCATGCATGTGTGTACGTCTGTGTGTGTGTGAATCAGAGTGTACCGATGTGCGAGTGTGTGCATGTGTGTTCAGACAGGGGAAAGATCATGAGACGCATTTACGTCAGATGAGTGAATCAGACAAACCGCCACTAATTTCAGTGAGGGATTCTTTCTGAGGATGGAGGGAGGATGAGAGTGAGACGTTGGCAGTCAGGGAGAGGTACAGAAATAGTGATAGGCTAAGAGAGGAGCTCGTACGTGTGTTTTGCACAGCTACTGTCCACCTCCGTCTCTGCACAATTACGGACAGCGAGTCACCAACTAATTGTTGTGCTGCAGTGTTATGTTTTTACTAATCTGCCTCGCTTTGTCTTTGCATCTCACCAGAGACGTGGATTAGCGCTAAAATGATGACTGCTTAATCCTTGATTTGCCCGAGCTAAATAAATATTAATCTACCCTGCTCATCATGCTTTTGTAAGGTACAACATACACAGTTGAGAGGGCTAAGCTGTTACATAAATCAGAGCCTTATCTTTTGGATGAGGCAAAACCATGAGACTATACACCAACACACAAACACACACCTCATCTCTGCAAAAACACATCAAGCCAAAGAGGGTGACACGGTGGGATTATTCACCAGAGAAATTAATAATCCTGCTAAATACAAATAAAAATGAAAAATAAAAATAGCCAAACTGTGTGTTTTCTTTTGAGGTGTATATTTACTGTATATATCAATTCAGGAAAAATAAATACACAAATATTACTCATTTGTATTGATTCAGATCACACTATCTTTCCTCCTGACTCTCAGCAGGTTTGTTCAGGAAAAACACGGTAGGAGAAGATGAAAAATGAAAGCTGCCATTGCTGAAGTCTCATGCACGCATACATTTAAACTCACAAGGCCCTGGCGGTGCAGCACAGAAGAGGTTAAGCAAACACCGTCCATGTCAGTCAAGGGTAGTGTGCACTCTCTAACAGACAGACACACAGAGAGCAGTCTCTGACGCAGGCATTTCATGTCCACCTGGCAAATATAAACGACTGGTTATGCTGCATCGGCTAGGTTCAAATTCTCTGCTTTTTTTTTTTAATGATATCAAAATTGCTGGGAAACAACTTGTGTCACTTATTTTAAGACAGCAAATATATGATTTTTAAATACTTGGCAAAGAAGTCTGAAATTAAAAAACACGAAGTAAGTTCCCAGCTCTGAAATCTGTTTTGCAGGGAAAAGAGCTGATACTCTGAGGGCTATTATTAAGCATTACAAACTAATATAGCAACTCCCAGTTCTTGTTGCCAAACTCCTTTTAAGGAAAAAAAATGTCACAAATGTTGCCCTATCTGGTGAACTATGTCTTTCAGTATGAAGTGATGAAAATGGTACAGTACTTACAGCACAGAAAACCTGGGATTTCTATAGGTTTTTATAACAGCTGTGTTTGGCTGCCTCACATGCTTTGTTATTACTCAATTATGGCCTGAACAGGTAGGGACAACTTGTCTCTCCACTGTGCCACAGTCAGCTGATTTATGTTTGGTAAACTTGTGCTTATCGGTGCAATTATAGTCTCATCAAGACAAGACGGGGGAAAGGAGAAATGTACAAAAAGCATACAAAGACACCTTGCGTATCATAAAGACATTTCTGACATGCTGACCAGATCTTCCACTTCTTTTCCAGGAGTGAAAATAAAGTTTAGAGTTCAGAACCCTGCTGTTTTCTAAAGACGGTACTCGGCAGGACCCTAGCCCTGTCATTATTTTCATAAACATAATCATAGGGCAGGTATCCTGGCTGACGCCACAAGCTATGTGCTTCTGACTTAAACATCTCCTGAGCACTTCTCTTACACGCCACAAAAAGACCATTAATGACTTGAGTGTTTCAAAAGAAAAAGATGTGTTTACATTACATTAGACAAGGGGAGAAAAAAAAGTGCACAAATGAACACCAATTTAGTCACACAGAGATGGGAGCAAGCAAAATGGATGCGTGGAAAAACATACAATACCTTTCGGCCTTCCAAGAGCTTGACTACTAGTGACAGGTCTAATTTCTGGACCCAGGGAATTACTAATTAACTTAAGCTTTCGGCTCTCTATTTAATTAGAGAGATCTCCAAATGAACTTTAGACCAAAGCCATTTGCTTTTTAAACAAACCCCCTTTTTCTGACAGCTGTTGTGAGTTTGCCCTCTTCTCACAAAAACCACAAGGAAAACACAGTTATTTATGCCCTCATGGGCTCCTTTTCTGGTTACTGTAGGAGGACAGAAAGAGAATTGAAGGAGGAGAGGGTAAAAAAAAAAAAATGAGCAGCAGGGTTGAAAAGTGTACATTTTAATTAGATTTCACTACAAACAAACAACTGTCACATGTAATTAGCATAGTTTTAGATTAGCACCACAATATTCCTTTATGAAATAAACACCATGTCAGGCAGATCTGGGCCAGCCTGCTGAGAGAGATAAAATGGATGATTATCCCGATTGCTGTAGGAAATAACCACTATAAGATACAAAATACCAACTTTTTAAAATCAAATATGCAACATAAAAAGCTATTTTTCTCAATCTCTGTATTATGCATGTAATACATGTGCTGCATTGCTCTTTAAGTGACAACCACAAGGCTGTGGAGGCCAATGACAAAGCAGCCAAGGCCCAGAGTCCGCCATTTCTGTTTTTCAACAAATGCATACAGATTGTGCTTACTGCAGAGCAACACACCTCTCAAACAGATGGCAGAAATATAAAAAACCTATACACATTATAAAAGGAGAAAAAATAAATAAATGAAAGGTATACTGAAAATAATCTATCCCTTGACTTAACCAGTATTCCAAAAAGACAAGTAAATGTTTCCACCAAGCTAAAATAACTAGTAGACAATCCATCACTTTGTTCTGACACTTGTTTAGGTATTGTGTTGAAAAAGAAGACCATTCTTCAAAATACTTTGCTTTTTTTTTAAAACCTTTCCTCCAAAGCCGCCCTCTATCAGCTCATCTTTGTTGGGATGAAACAAAGCAAAACTCCCCCTCTCTATTTAGTCTAAGTGCAGTGAGCTAAAACATTAGTGAAGCTGCTGTTGTAACTAGCCCTGTTAATACTTTTAATTTCATATACAAGAACATTCCAGGACATGCTCTGCTCTTCTTCTTTCCTGTCACAGAAAAAGGAGACTTGATTTCCCCCCATCTTTCTTACTTTATTTCTTTAATAAAGCAAATTAAGATTATTCCACTACTGATTCCAGGAAACAAAAACAAAGTCAAGTTTGAAAAGGAGTAGCAGAGTCACATGCTTGACTTCTTGTATTAGATCAGACTGAGACTCAGACTAAAAAAGGAAATACCTCCACTCATTTTTTATTACTTTTTATACTTTAACAGCTCAAAATGGAACACAGCTATTTATATTCAATGTGACTTTGTAAGTGAGCTTTTTAGCACCTGAAAACAAAAAAGGTAACATGTATTTTTATTTATTTATTACTTTTGTTTTTCAGAAGCATACCTAACAGTACTGTCTTGCAGGGGCTTTACACACAACAAAAACTGACTTTTAATTTTTCAATACTTTTCTAAAATTGTGCATTTAGGTTTTCACTAGATTAGTTGAATATCATTTCACAATAATACATAAATTGGTTTCCATGCAACTCAAACCTCATTCCTAGGTCTCGTTACTTCTTCTCTCATTACACTGTTTGTTTAAGACCACAAGTCATGCATAATTAATTAGCCACTTATTCCCCGACAAACCTTGCCAATGGCCTTGATATCAGCATGCTATTGCTCTCAGGAATACCACATGTCAATCATGTCCCAAACATGGAGTTTAGATGCATACACGGACACATGCAGACATCAACAAACATACAAATTACAAACAAACAAGAATAAGGAAATACAGCCAATTTGATGCATTTGTTCTAATGATTATTTTCTACTGACAGTCTCTTTCCTAAAGGTCTATTAATGTGCACATCTTGTGACCGGGCTCTTTGCCTTTTCAATCCAAGCCTTTGTCTTTGGCCAACAGGGAAGAGAATGTATCATTTGTCATGAGACGTCTTGTGCTATTGTGGGGTGTTTTTTCTCAAACCTGGAGAGACTTAGTCATTCATCAACTTTTTTTAAGCTCACAGATTGTTCCTTAACTCCTATTTGAGAGAGGTAGCTGTGCATATTTTTCACGGTTTTGTTTTTATCTTGCCAGCTTTCATAGCTCTGAAAATACTTCTGAGAGCAATCGATAGAACGTGGCATATAACCTTTTGTACCATGCATTGTTTTGTCGGTAAGTACAGGAGGGACAAACCTTTCTAAAGTAAGAGACTGCTGAATACTTTGTTGGATAGGTAAGATAAGAACTTTAAGGCACTCACATGGACCTGAAGAGCTGAGCAAGTGTCCTTCACATCGAATGCATTAAGTAGTATAGAGGACAAACAATGTCAAAGCTTGAAAGGTAACTGCCAAGTCTACACATACAGTATATGCAGAAAAAAATGAGCATTATTAGAAATTTACAGCAGTACAACAAAAGCTCATATTTCTTTAAGAGTAGTTTCTTTTGGCATTCAAATTACTGGGCTGTTCTTCAGAAGTAAAACAAAAGAGACATACACAAAAAGCATAAGTGAAACAAGAGAGAGGCCATGTTTTTTCATCAACTCATTCTATTTGACCAAAACCCAAGAATCTCTGTCATCCTTGAGGCCCACAGGACCTGAGATCAAACAAAAAGAGAGCTCGAACACACAGCCCTAATTGTTCTTTCCCCACCCTATGAAATCCCCCCATTTCCACTTTGAAATGAAAAGAATAAACATATTATTCTAAATGCCTAGCCCCATGTTTTTCCATGGCTAATATCCTGTACGAGATGATGGCTGATGCAAAATAGGCAGGAGAGCCTGAGAACGGGACGGAACACAGAGGGCAGAGAAAAATCCCCCACTTTTTATTTTCCCTTAAGAGACTGATGAAGGCTTGCCGAGATGAGAGAGAGAAGGAGAAAAACACAGAGACATGAGGGAGAGAGAGAGGAAGAGGGTAACGCAATCCTGACTGGCGCTGGACCAACAGCAACAAAAACATTTAGATAACCGCGCTCAATAATGAACGATTTCAATGAGGACAAAAATTACATTTCCTACAGATAACATGCCCCCTTACCATAACAGAGCCAAAAGAGCCTCGAAACCACGTCACGCTCCTGAGTGGAGCGCTCTGGTATTATACAGGGGGAGGGTTGTAGTAACTATATTAGTATCCTTTTACCCCGCCAGAGACAGTACTTTTACTGGTTGTAAGAAGCTGGCAAAGCCAAAAAAGGCAGGAAACATACAGAGCCTGTAGGACAAATTAATGAGCTTCTCTGTTAAAGCAACTGATCTTTCTTCAACTGTGCTACAGCACTACCAGTGGTGTGGCTCATAATATTCCCAAATGTCAATACACACTACAAGAGCCACTCCAAATACAACTCAACAAACACATAACCGAGGATCGCTGCAGCACACTTGATCCTCACAGGTGGTGTGGGTCACAGTAAGAATGGCATCCCCACCTTTCTCATCCGCTAAGCACTCACTTCCTTTCATGCCAAAATCTGTCAAGTTGCTTGAGAGGGGAAGAAGCAAGAAAAGAGGAGATATAGTGTGGAAAAGAGGTAGAGAATAAGAGAGGGAGTCTTTGTCCTCATCCACTCAGCTCCAGCATGTTTCCTCTTCGGGTCTGTCCAGAATTAGCATATGAAAGACGAGGGAAGGCGTGCAAAAGGTCAAAGAAAGAGGATCCCGTCCAATGAGAGACAACAAAAACAGGCCACACCGGCCTTTGTCCTGTTCATGTTCTCCACCATCTAACCTCATGCCCCTCCCTTAACCCTGGATCATTTCCATACGCCAGAAGATGACGGTTGATCATAAATTACTTACAAAGTTGAGACGGGTCATATGGAAGTCACGGTGGCAAATTTAAGCCGCGTCACCACTCCTGCGCTCCCTCCTACCTCCACCACAAGAGCTCCCACACATGCAGGCGATCACATGAAACACACCTGCCTTGAAATTTCACAGTTGCTTCTGCCCAGATGATATCCGATCAAATCCTCAGCAAACATCTCAATAAAAGGAAATCGTAAGAGCAGTGTAGTTTGGTTTGATCCATGAAAGCCGCTCCCTTCCTTCCATGTAAATGCTACCTGAGCCACAAGCATCCACTACAAAATTGTACACTCCAGTGCTTTAGGGATCCAGTTTGGTATATATAGAGAGGCTTAGAGACTTTACCAGTTTCCACTGTTACTCTATTATCATACATATTGCTTCACATGACAGCTTCCATCTGCTTGCATCTGAACAGACACCCAAAAACACTGGCCTGGTGTTTCTGGGGTTCCTTCCAGCACAGACAGTTGTGTACCGGTGGCAGCGTCAGAGACACAGACAGGAGGAGAGAGAGAGAGAGGGGGAAGAGAGGGAGGCAGGGAGAGAACAGGGGTAGAGCATTTCATCTCTCTTTCATCTCTGTCACCCAGTCAAGCGTTCAA
This sequence comes from Cynodonichthys magdalenae, assembly GCA_031762555.1. Lineage (NCBI taxonomy): Eukaryota > Metazoa > Chordata > Actinopteri > Cyprinodontiformes > Rivulidae > Cynodonichthys > Cynodonichthys magdalenae. The sequence goes on along the minus strand of JARVJO010000165.1, from coordinate 17,924,859 downwards.
TGCCCCATTCAGTGCCTGCCCAGCATTATGCAAAATAATGCTAATCCCCTTTCCCGTGCTTTCACACTTGTATAAACTGCCGTTCCTGCCTCTGAAAAGCAATTATATCAGTTTACGTTCCTGTCAAAAAACAGGATTAGCATGCAAGTACTAGTAGCACCAACTAAGGCCAATCTCTATCCACCTTTGGCTATTGGAAAGCACAAAACATTAAATGTTTATCCACCCCAGCCCCCAAAAAGTCAACCAGTCAAACAGTTCGGTTGGTGGTAGTACTACATGTGTTGTAATTAGATATAAAGATATAAGAAATGGTCCCCTTCTTTAAGCTATATGTTCCAGAAAGGTTGCTTTATAATATTATCAATAAAAGAAATTCAGCATCACCATCAACAGATTTCACTGTTTCAGTCTTGTTTCACAGACAGTATGAGACATGAAATGCACAGAGAATACTAAACAAATGTACTGTTGTTGCCCCCCCCCAACACAGTGACTCCACATGCACATAAACTTGTCTGCAAACATGCAAACACACACTCTGAGCAGTCAGAGTATTTTTGAATATGCAAATGCTTACAGAAGCGAAACGCTCCAAACAGGGTTCATTGTGAGCTGGCTGAATCTGGACAGTCAGACCTCTTTTTTATAAAAGCTTCTTGTGTTTTTGAGCAGAAAAAAAAAGAAAGATGCACTACACTTCTAACAAGGACAAGGACATTAGTCAGTACAATTACAAATGTCGTCATGGTGACTAATGAAATTTGGCAAAGTGGCCAGCCATAGACTTAAATGATCGAACTGGTTAGGTGCTAGCATAAGGGGGGCTGGCATGCTCCTGGCTGCTGGCCCGTTGCCCTTACACACACCCATTATTCTCTTTTTTGCCATGGTGGTACAATAGAGTCACTTGTATCTCAGCCGATACCCACCGGCAGTACAAGCTCTCCGCCTGACAATTTGCATATGTTAATATAATTAAGTGCTAATTACACTAAAACTCGCATATTCACAAGCACCCTCCCCGGGAGCTATGTACGGGCTTGATCTTGATCTGTCTTTAACCCTCCTCTGCATCTTGCTCGGCGTGTGTGTATGAAAAGAAGAGAAAGTGTGTGTTAGTAGTGGTGCCCCAGGGCTGACACAGGAAGCTCCCTTTTCTGAGACTTAATGCTGAGATGCAGTGAACTTCTTAGCTTCTCCCCAGTATAGGCCTCCTCGAGCCAGGAGACCCTGACACTAATACTGCAGTGGGTCAATCATTACACACACAAACACACGCGCTTAGCTGCTAAATACCTCAATGCATCAAAAATACGAGTTTTTAAAAACAGCTGTGTGATAGACTGTGCACAAAAGAAATACGAGACGATATTTAAAAAGAAGGACAACTCCCTTCTTGGAGACAGGTGAAATAAGCAGTTGTAGCATGTACTGCTAAAATTTGTGCTTAAAAATTTGAGTTTTACCTTGTAATTTTCATCACTTATCGTTCAAGGAAAGAAAATACTGCAGGTGTTTAACATGTAGTCTACAGCAAGCAGGTGCCCAGAATGACAATAGTTATTTTCACCGCAGATAAAAAGAGAAAAAGAATCTACATGATTTCTTCCAGGGAGTGAGTGTGTGTGTGTGGATGCTAGTGTGTAGGCCTGCCGTTTTGATAATGGAGGACAGGCGGTTGTGCTTTTTACATTGTAATGGCCGTGAATCAGGGAGGAAGCCAAGCGGTCGAGCTACAATTAGAGTTCTTTTGTGCCTCTTCCTCTGTCTCTTTTTCCCTCTCTTTTCTTGCTTTCAATCGCTGACACTCTACCTATCAAGGCTAAGTTAAAACAGTCTACTCTGCCCTGCTGCAAAGGGTGAATGGTGAGAGAGAGAGAGACGGACTGGGGCTGAATGGAGGGAAATTCACACTGTGCTGCTGCTGGACATGCACGGTCAGGCACATGCACTATACACGCACCAGATGGTACAGGAAGAAGGATTAAATAAACACACAGGCTTACACCTATTGGCAGGGAGACGCCTCTGTGTGCACTGTCCCTTAATGAATGTCTATTGGGAGTCAGAGGGTCCAAGCTCATTTAGTCGACTCTCAATGAGATGCAGCATTATGCCTATGGTAATATGCTCCTCCCTTTGCCAATAATCATACGCAGGTCATTGTGTCAGAGTTATTCATTTCTATCGCATGCGCACGCCAGATGTTATTATGCCTGAGAGTAAATCTCTCTAGTGGGTGTCGATGGGCTTCTTTTCAAAAAAAGTGGAGAAAAAAAAAGGAAAAATGAAAGAAATGTATATTGTTATAGCGGTCCAGTGTGTAGCGGGCTATACTGCTCGCTCAAGCATGACGGCTGGTAATGCAGGTTTGGATGTAGCTCTGCGTGTGTCTTTTTAAGGGGGGGAAGCTCCCCTTCACTAATACCTGCTTCTCGGATTACCACAGCGTCTTAAGTATTCAACCAGACTCCTATTTTCCCTTTCTGCCTTTTTTTAGCCAAATTGGCTGTCTTTACACTGTAAAGCAGCGATATAGCCCTCTTTACTAAGGGCCTATGGGGGATCCACGTAGAAGAACATTAAAATGCAGCGATAGCCTTGTTGCAAAGCTCCTCTCTATTTCTTTCTGTCTCTTTCTGCAGCAAAGGCTTCTAAATCATCCAGCCTCCTCTATTAGACGGGAGACTTATTGAGGTAGAAACCATAAAAAATGAAGAAGGGAAATTTAATCCCTGAAATATTGATTTGCACATTAATATCAGATAGGCAGAGGGCAATCTAGCCGGGTGGAAATGACACATTGTCGACCCCTAGGAGAGGCCCGAGCCAATCTTCTAGCTGCATGTGTCTTAGACCCAGGAGTTATAGGACAGACTCAGCCCCTGTCTCCCTCTCTCCTCCTCCTCCTCCCTGTACCCTCTCATCCCTCTTGCCCCCCTCCATCCACACCCTTAATGAAGGCTGCAATGCTGAAAATGCATTAGCTTTTAATAATCAAGAAGCATTTTCAAGCCAACAGCTTTTGTCCTTCGAGGGCTGTCTGCTCATCTTTTACACTGGTGTTGTTTTGCGATTTATTTATTTTTTAATCCTCTGATATACTTCTATGGTTAAAATGAAACTTGCAAATAGCTCAACAAACAGAAAGAAAAAAAATACACAACTGAAAGTGTTAAGACCGAGCAAGCACAGAAAAACAAAAACAAGGAGGCTGGAGATTGTCTAATTATAAACCCATGGAAAGTCTCTCATTTGCAAGACAAAAAAGGGAAAATAAGAGATATTTTGTTGTTATGTAGTGATATGAAGTGAGACCACCATCATTAACTGATGTAATTCATTGCAATTAGACAAGATCGTCTTGTTTCACAATATCAGATTTAATTATTTTATTTGGTGCATGTTTTTGTGTTGAAATACAGAGTTGTAATTAAATTGCCTAAACAGACTAAATATCTATCTTTTCTTTAAATGTAGTAATAATGATATTAATAGAAGTGTTCAGTTTACAAATCTAGAAAATTAATCAAATAAATACAGCATTAAAATAATAGAAATTGTATAAATTACCTTTAAATCAAACAAAAAATTTTGAATATTTGTAAACAGCAATAATAATAATAATAATAATAATAATTCTCAATTGTTTTTACTACTATATGCTTTACATTTAAATGCCTCTTGTGTAGCCTATAATACAATAGAAACATAAACAAAAATATAAGGCCTTTATTTATGGTAAATAAATACACTCTACGACCTAGGCAAGACAAAAGCAAGAAAGGGGCATAAATGGAATCAGTCTTGTAAAAAAGTCGCTAACCTGGCGCAACGTTAACTCCGAGCTGATACCGTTCAGACTCTTCACACACACTCATACACCGTTACACATCGGCCACGAGACTCACTGGCCCCTTGGCCCTGATGTTTTGTTTTTTTCTGCTCCCGTGCGATCGATGCCCCCCCCTACCCCCCCTGTCACTGTCGACCCCATCTGAGCTAAAGTCTGCCTGCCAAAAAAAAAAAAAACAGGAAGGACGCAAAAACACGAGATTTTCCTCTTTTTCTACTTTAATTGTTACAAAAACTACTACGATTCAACTTAAATAAGCAGTAAGCAGCATTTCGAAGATGGAGCAAATAACAGAACTATTTCAGTTAAAAATAATTTAAAAAAAAAAGAATAAAAACAACATCTCACAGACGCGGAGAGGGACCGAGCGTTCACCGAGTGTTCAATTAGGCTATATGACTAGAAAATAATAAAAAAATAATAAATAAATGAATAAAAATGTAATAAAAACAAATGGGAACGAAAGCAGTCTGGTTTTGCAGATGCCGATGCTTTGGAAGAACCTGGGCACCGGGAGTCGGTTGGCTCTGAGGGGACACTGTGCCACCAGCAGCCCGGAGATCGGGCTCCACTTCCAGGCGACGCAGCCGCTCACGCCTCGGTTGGCTGAGACGACTTGTTTCATGCCAAGCAGGGGAGATGGTGTGTGGACTGAGACTGGAACAGTGTGTCGCATCTTTGATCGGTTCTCAGAACGTTTATTTTCTGAGATTTCCACTTATTCGGATGAGAGGGGACCGCAGCTCGCCGGGAATCGTCAGGAAGGTGCGTGAAGCGGACTTGTTTGGGGGGGAAACTGGCTTCGAAGCGCTGCGGTGCATCCAAACTATGACTTTAAATTAAGGTTAAAGACGCGTGTTTGAAGTCAGCAGGCAGAAACAACAACAAGCCGGACGAATCGACTAGAAAAGGAGCTCGAAGCGGACGCGTCCGAGGGGATCGGACTCCAGGAAAGACCATATCCGCACCGCAAAGCCACACAGACGGTGGGGGAGACCGTGGCTCTGTAGCCTCTAAAAGCTCGATCACTGCGTCCGTGCGCCACACAGGATGAGTAAAATTCGCGTAAACTTTCGCAAAAGCCAAGTCAGGACGTGGTATCGTACTCCAGCAGCACGGACTCATGCGTAAGGACGCCTCCAATCCCGACAGCCGCTCGTGTTTCTGTAGCCAAAGCGGCGGAGTTGCAGTAACATCATGGTATCCCCCTGTGTTCTGGACTCAAAAAACACCCAGCACCTGTTATCCAGGCAACCCCGGTGTCAAAGATCTTCCAGTGAGATAGATAATCGATACCCGACCCCTAAATTTAACACACACACCCCAAACTACTCAATAAAAGTTAAAGGGAGAGGTGAAAAAAAAACTTACTTTCTTCCCCCTCCAAAACCGTCACCTCCGCTCCACTCTTTGCTCTTGGTTTTTTAAAACAGTCACATCCAGCGGCTTGCGTTATTACACAACAAAAAGGTGGGGGGGAAAAACGGGGAAAATTACAATAATCCTCCAACTTTATAATAGGAAAACTGAGTAAAATCACAAATGTCAAGCGCTTTAGAGAGAGCTATCCCTTATTTTGGTTCCGGTGGCGTTGAAACGACGTGTCGACGGGCTGCCTCGCAGTTTCTCTTGTGGACGGGGGTCGGGAAACGGAGGAAAGGAAATGAAAATCCGATATGTCTTTATTCTGCTAATTATTATCGTTTTAGCCCTGTTTAAAAAAATGGCTGATTAAGTTGAGTGCGCATGTCTTTGTGTGTCTATTTCCCGATATGCACTCTGGGAATGGGTAGAGAGACAGTGGGAGAGGGAGAGAGAGAGAGGGGAGAGAGAGAGGGAGAGGGAGGGAGCAAAAAAAAAAAAAAAAAAAAGGAGACGGGGAGAGAGAGAGAGGGAGAGGGAGGGAGAGAGAGAGGAGAGAAGTGTAATTAGTGAGTTGATCAACAGTCTCCACATTGCAAATGACGCGCACACGGAGCCCTGGCGGCCGCAGAGGTCTGTGCGCTCAGGAAAAAAAATCCTTTTGTACGGCTTCTCTCCGAGGGGCCAAATCACATGTAGAACAATAGACTTCCTCCCCAACAAACAGGCTGCACTTAAATCCCTCACAAGCACTAACAATTCTCAGTTCCCTTCCAAAACAATTCAACTTTAAAAAAAATATAAAAATAAATAACCATTTTTTAGGTAAAACTCTCCGACGCGGAGAATTATTTGTTTATTCAACAGAAAAAGAAAAAAAATATATAGAATTTGTGCGTTTTATTGATTGTAACAGTACAGGTGAATTGATTTTTTTTTCTAAAAACAAATAATGAACACTTTTTGTAGATGTTGTAGATTTTCTTTGTTTTGTTTATATGAGAACATTTTAGGAAAATCAATGCCTCTTTTTCTAAATTAATGCGCATAAAAGAAAAACGGCCATAAGGTAGGATCAAAATCACAACACAGGCCTTTTCCGCGCTTCCAATCAGACCTGGGCGTTGTGTAGAACATATATTTATAGGTTAATATCATAAAACACGAAAACACACCTCAGGTATTTAAACCTCACGTGCATGCAGATACAGGGTGCTATATCTCAGCATAAATTATTGCATCCGATCTTTTGGTGCCCAAACATCAAACACGGTTAAAAATTAAGCCCCACGTGGTGAAAAGTCCCCCATTTCGGACCGTTGATGGCCCCGTGTGGGTTCACTGGAGTCAAATAAGAAAAAAAAAAAATCCAATACAGGGTCACCCCGAAATCCCCCCACTCTGTTCAAAAGCTCAATTCAGTGGCGTCCACGTTTAGACTTCTTCCAAAGTGACCCGGTTATTTGGCCATATTTTTCCCTTCAATGCAAACCGTTTACTGTGTTTCCCCAATCGGTTTCCTAATAGAAGCTTTTGGACAAGAGGAAGACTTTACACAGCCTCAACCGGGGAGAAAATCAAGAGATCTTGTTCGCCTTCATGGGAGAAAAAAAAAGGAAAAAAAAATCGAAGCTGGGGGTGAACTGAACTGCATGAGCCGGGGCTTGGGATGTGATGATAAGGCTGCTGCTGGCAAGTGAAGTACTAGGTCTACTTTGCAGCCCACATTGACTGGACTGCACTCACACCAACTGGATCCTTAAGAAGCCAAGAGATCCGAGCCCGACCCGACCCGAGGCTGTTTATTCTGGGTTTAGAGAGGTCTCTGACAAAGAGGGTGGGTGGGTCGAGGTGATGAACAGAAGCGTCACTTTCCACCCGGATCCAAGGCTCTGGCTGCTGCCGCTCCTGCTGCTGCAGCTGCCTCCCTGTCCTCCAGGGGGGTTTTCTAGCCTGTCAGACCTGGGAGGCGTCGCTCACAGACGGCTTGGAGAGTCGAGTCGTGCCGCTGCTTCTGCTGATGCGCAAAAATAAAAGTCCGCACCAGGCGCTGTGGGTCGAGTTTCACCAAAGCTGCATGGAATGGACCTATTTATCATTTATAATCGGAGGAGTTTATATAAACCAACGTGTTCTTTTTTTTCTTTCTGTTTTTCATTGTGCGTCACTCTTTCTGTAAGAGGATGGACTTATTTCCCTTTTTTCCCTCAGTAATTAATTTGACGCGCACTGGCGACATTTTTTCAGCGGAGTTGCGTTTGTTATTCGACTTATTTTTTTCCAGAGAAAATGAGAAAGTGCAAAGCGGATTTAGACAACTGATATAGGGGCTACCGCTTATCTCAACCTCCTGCGTTTTGTAAATCCCCCCCTCCCCCGGTCTCCACCCACCCTTTCTGCCCGCAGACGATGCTCTTTCTCCGGACGCAGCTTGACAATAGACCGCGAAGATTTCGCCCCATTTCCATCTCAGCGCCATCCTCAATTAATTATAGATTTTTATCAGTCCAGCATCTGTGTGAGTGTGTGCGCGCGCGCGAGTGCCTATGTGTGCACGGGTATAATTGCGCAGAGATGAAATAAATTAGACTACTAAGAAACTTCTTTGTGGCTTAAACTTTGATCAGTATGTCTGAAATTAAACTCTTTGTAAAACGATCAAACATGGGAAAAAAGGAAACGTGCTTGATTTAGTTTGTTTTCTGAGGCACGGATTGATAAATAAAAGGGAGCCCTTAACACTGACAGTGATCTCCAGTCACTTCAGCTGATCAATAACTTTGAATCGTCCGGAGTTATTACCATATTGGCTTTACACACTGGGAGATGCCAAAGGATGGAAGTATTGTTGATCCATCTCTGAAGTCAGGCTGATTTCTAATTGTTTAAAAACAAATATTTTGTCTCTTTGTGTGTGTGTAAAATTTATTTTTCTGCTTCAAGCAAACAACTGGGAAGCTTGTTTCATTCTTAAAAAAAAATCTCCCACAAAGTGCAATCAGACCTCCACTTTGTTTGTCCTGTGCGTCGGCGCCCTCATGGGGTTGCAGAGCTGACCCCTCCGCCTCATCAAGACGCACACAAAAGCACGCTAAAGTCCACAGCTCTGACCCGCAACCTGCCACAGTGACCCACCAGCCAGCGCTCGACCAACAAACACACACACACACACACAGGAGTAAGCTTTTTTAAAAAGGCCCATAGAACAGACAAAAAGAAGTTAAGTGCAACTCTTTCAATTCATGACACCAATATGAGCCTCTGCCACATCCTCAGGACCCCAAGGCAAAAATGAGCAAAAAACACTCAAAATATCTGCTTTTCTCTAAAGTGTGCTTTGCCCCAAAGAATTCAAAATGCAAAAAAAGTTTAGTTCTTCAGGAACATAGTTTTAAAAAAACAGTTGACTTTTAAATAAAATAAAACAAATTGTAAACAGAAAAAAACAACAACAAAAAAAAACAAAAACAAACAAACATCTGATTAAATGTTCAAAATTACAATGACAAGACATTCCAAACAGAAGCAGAAAAAATACTTTTTGGCATATAAAAAGACCAAAAACGCAGAAAATGAATAAAGAAAGAAAGAAAACAAACGCAGCTTTTGTTAAAGGACGTCCAACATAAACTCTCGACATTTTCACCTCCAACCCTAAAGCCATCCAGCAGCGGATCCATAAATATGAAATCGTTAGGAAAAAACTCCAAATTGACCTCCTCTTACCTCTTAAATATCCCTCCCCCAGAAAAAGGCACAAATAAGCCAGTGAAAAGGGAAGAAAATGTGAAAATGTAGACTCTTTGGTACCTTTGGTATAAAGCATTCCGTTTTCCTTCTTTTCTGTCTTTCTCTTGCTCAGTAGCGATCCGATAATAGCATATGGAAAGTGTTTTCAAAATGCCCAGATTTGGCACATTGTCATTGAAAAGAGAGGAGCGCAGTGATGCGGTGCTACAACAGGGGAAATGAGTTGCGGATTGGACGCAGCCAGCCTCGGTGCGGACTTATCCCACTTTAATTTAATATTCCGCAATCACACACACTAGTGATGGCATATAATTCAAGGAGAAATTCAGAGGGAAGGAAATGCTTTTGTGTGTGCGCGCGTGTGTGTGTGTGTTTTTACACCACTTTATTTGATTAAGGAGAGAGGCAGCACAATATTGTCTTTTTTTCATCTGTTTCCCCTTCTCATCTTCTTTGCCCCCCCCCCCCAACTTCTTTTCTCCGAGTCAGATTTTATATTCTTTTGGAAACGAAACAATAGATATTTATTTGTTTGTATTTAGGTCATTTATTTAGAAATCAACAACTTCTTTGCTCGTCGGTGTCACACTGGAATCATTCCTAACATAAAATCGAGACCCATAAACGCTTGTTTGTAAAACACTGAACCCAAAATCAATGTATTGGGTCATTTCAATCGATTATATAAACGAAAATCCATACGCAACATGAGACCGGTATCAGCCCACCCTTCCGCTCCCTTTTAAAGAGAGAGAGAGAGAGAGAAAGAAAGGAAAGAGAAAAAAACTGAAAAAAAAGAAAAAAGAAAGCTTGTAGCGCCTGGGCTAAAAACAAATACTGTCAAAGCTGCCCGTCATCAGTCCAAGATCAGGACATCTCCAACATTTTCATGTCAAGGACCCCAAAATGAACACATCTTAAACTAAGGGGTCTGATTTAATTGGATTTTGTCCCCGGGATGCCCAATATGGGGTTTTTGTTCTTATTGATTCAGAAGTGCTTTGTAAACCTGCTGTGACTGTGGCGCTGCTGGTGAAACAAGTGAAAGCTTTGTTCAGACATATGTCCGCTAAATGGAATAATTCTGGCTTAATGGAATCACAGAGAAATTTAAGAATTCTTCATTTTGGGCCACAATGAGATGGGCTGGTGTGGGGGGACCCCATGCATGGCCTTTAAGGATTCTTGAACCCCACTTAAAAAAAAAAAAAAACCTTGGATGCCAAAGTGTTTCCAGATGCTCCGAGATAGTGCCTGATGACAACAATTAGACAAAATTCCTCCTATCAAAAGGAGCCGGGATTACGTTGCGTTTCAAGGGTCAAGGGGAACCGTTTCAGTGCCCCCCATCCATCCATACTTATCTTCCGCCACCAAATATCACATTTCATCATCACATGGTCCCAACAATAACCAAGCAACTCCAGGCCGCTGTAATCACATATGCAAATTCCCACCCGAAAAGGCACGACAGCCGGTGCGCACAGTCCGGGGAGCTGTTGCATAAAGTGCGCATTAATATGCAACATGATATGGGGAGAGTTGAAGAGGTGGGGGGCTCGGAAACGGTGTGGGGGGATCAGAACAGCCGGGTGGGGTAGAAGGAGGTGGTGCCAATCATGTAAAATTTACATGGGACCACAGCTGCTG